>JAMWET010007408.1:65000-77208 GCA_024036415.1 Prochilodus magdalenae | reverse complement strand
TTAGCTCCTGGGCGATGCACGATAGAGAAAAAAAGACAAAATGAGTGAGTAGGGATAGAGCCGACGCGACCAGTGTGTTAGATATATAGTAGACACCGAAAACCTACCCCTCGTAAGGGCACATGATTAAACAGCTTCTACGCGCGAAAGGGTACATGGTGAGAACGGCGAGCATCCTTAAATCCCCACTCTGGCGGTGCTGCACAACAGAAAACCTCAGCCATCAAACAAGAGTATCTCAAGTCTGACCTATGGACAGCAAACATCAGACACCAAACACAAATACCTTGGGTCTGACCTATGGACAGAAAAACTCAGACATCAAACAAGAGTACTTTAAGTCTGACCTATGGGCAGCAAATGTTGGACACCAAACATAAATACCTTGGGTCTGACCTATGGACAGCAAACATTGGACACTATACAAGACTACCTCAAGTCTGACCTATGGATAGCAAACTTCAGATACCAAACAAGACAACCTTAGGTCTGATCTATGGGCAACACATTTCAGACAAAGTACCCAAAATCTGATCTATGGACAGTAAATTTCGGGCACCAAATGAGTACCTTAAGTCTGACCTATGGACAGCAAATGTTGGACACCAAACATGAATACCTTGGGTCTGACCTATGGACAGCAAACCTCAGACATCAAACAAGTGTACTTTAAGTCTGACCTATGGACAGCAAACATTGGACACTATGCAAGAGTATCTCAAGTCTGATCTATGGACAGCAAACGTTGGACACTATACAAGACTACCTCAAGTCTGACCTATGGATAGCAAACTTCAGATACCAAACAAGACAACCTTAGGTCTGATCTATGGGCAACAAATTTCAGACAAAAATCATGAGTACCCTAAATCTGATCTATGGACAGTAAATTTCGGGCACCAAATGAGTACCTTAAGTCTGACCTATGGACAGTAAACCTCAGACGTCAAACAAGTGTACTTTAAGTCTGACCTATGGACAACAAACATTGGACACTATGCAAGAGTATCTCAAGTCTGACCTATGGACAGCAAACATTGGACACTATGCAAGAGTATCTCAAGTCTGACCTATGGACAGCAAACATTGGACACTATGCAAGAGTATCTAAAGTCTGATCTATGGACAGCAAACGTTGGACACTGGGGATGCGCCTATACAAGGACTACCTCTAAGTCTGGCCTATGACACACGCAAACTTTCAGATACCAAACTAAAAACAACGCTTAGGTCTGTGATCTTATGGGGCTACAATTTTCAGTACAAAAAATCATAAGTACCCTAAATCTGATCTATGGACAGTAAATTTCGGGCACCAAACGAGTACCTTATGTCTGATCTATTGACAGCAAACTTTGGACACCACACAGGACTAGCTCAGGACTGACCTTAAAGCAGAGCTACTGTATCTTGATAGTGTTGCTTCCTCTTAAACGCAGCTGTCATATAAAAGCCATTGATTCTGTGCATCTGTCATAGGAGCGCAAGTCAACCTTCAGTGCAAATTCATGCATCAAGCAAACAAGGCTGAACGGAGGCAGGGGAGACTTTCCCCGGCTGCTTTGTGCAATTCCTCTCCATCACACGGCGCGAGGGGCATGTGCCAACTCCCTCTCCCTCACCTGCCATTAGCACGCCTTGCCTAGCAGTGAGATGGGCCCCCACTCTTCTGCAGCTCGGCCTCCCTTACCTATCATTACAGCAAAGGCTCCGATGGCACAGTCTGTAAACAAGTGTGCGGCGTCGCCCTGCCGGCGATTAAGCAGATGAGGTGTTGCGTGTGCATGTGGGTGAACAGAGCAGGTAGACAAAAAGGGAGGGCGAGAGAAAGAGAGAGGGAGAGGGAACACTCGGGAGGCTAATCAGGCATGCTGACTGCACTAGAGAAAAAGGGAGAGAGAGAGATAGAGATAAAGAGAGAGAGAGAGAGAGGCTGTGCTACACCCAGGTGCTTCAGTTTCAGCTCTGCTACATTGCTTAATTGAGCAAATCTCTTATTTCAGACCCTCCTGTAGCTTCAATTAACTCTCTCAGCACAAAAAGAGAAAAAAGCTAAACAAAACAAAACAGTACATACACAGGAACACGGCCTCACACCTGCACCTCTTCCAGACACGCATACAATAAACCACACACACACACTTGCATTCACTGTTCGGAGTCATTCAAGTCATGCCATGGCACACCAGGCTTTGTAGCTCCGTAACATGGTGAAGACTACGTCTATTTTGAGGAAATAAATTCACAGCGATTTTTGAGGACCTAAAAATGTACACAGGTAAGGCAATTCCTGCCCAGTATAGCAGAAGGTTTTTTTCTAATTTAATTCTTACAGCAGAATGTGAGTGTTTTGACTTAGTATCTCATAAAAATGACTTATTTACTCAAAAATTTAAGTTAGTGCATTGAAATATGGATCTCTGTTTGTTCTCCAAATTAATACTCTGTATTTTGAAACAATTACATATATTTTCAAAATTCAATGTAAAATCTCCAAATAATGACTTCAAAACTTTTTTTGACTTTGTATCTCATAAAGTAGGGAATTGTATGTTGAAATAAAGATTGATTTTCTTGACATCATGTCAATAACTTACTTTCTCAACATCTCGACTTAGTATCTCAAACTTAGTATCATGTAATAAACACTGATTGTTTCACTGTTTGAACTCGTTATCTTAAAACTGAACAACCATGTTGAAATGAGTTGTTAATTCAAAATGTGGACATATTTAAAAAACTTACTAATTAAAAAAATTGTCTGATCTAGAATCTTAATATAAAGGCTAATTGTCTCAAAATGTGGACTTTTTTTCCTGAACTGAACACTAATTGTCTGAATACCTGACCTCAGAATCTTGAAATAGTAATAATTCATTGACATTATCTCAAAATCACAATTTACTTTTTACCACATTTTCTGAAATAGTCAAAATAATGGCTTACTTTTTTGGAAAAAATGACTTGCTTCTTCAAATGTTTGAAACAATATAATGACTTTTTTATTTGAAATGTCGAGAAATAATGATTTATTATCCCAAATGCTTACTCTAATTTTTTAAATTCTATTATTTTAAAAGTGCAAATCATCATTGCATTATATCTGTCTACCTGGCTAGGTAAGGGGCTTCAAAATGTAAATGGCAATAGCAGCTGGTGTAATATTCTATATAACAGTAGTTTATGATGAATATGAGGAGTAACAATTTAGCAAGGTTACAGCCAGTTACAGCAGCTCTTGCTCCCTGTAAGCTTTTTCTCTTATTTTTTCTTTTTTCTTATAGTACTTTTTAAGTTTAATTACTTCCTACACTGTCCACACACCATGGACATTAAACCTGTGAAGTTTTATGTTTAATAAAAACTCAATATGTGCAATAAAAACTCAATATTCCATTTCTATTTTGGATCTACTGTGGTGACACAATCTAAAACTAATATTTTATATTTTCAGTGAATCTATTTATATTTCTACTATTTATTCTTTTTTCTGTGTGTAATAAATTGTGGTTAATAATAAAGATTATCCTGAGATCTTTATCTTTTATCTTATCGTTACTACTTAAAAATAATATCTTAGACTTCATCAAAACTACATTCATTCATTCCACTTCATTAAGCTGGGCTATAATGAACATGCAGACAAATTATCATCATATGCAGAATTATCACAATAAACAATATCATAGTGATCTAAATTTGACTTCAAAGCCCCTCATGTGAGCGTCAGAGAACCTTACACAGTAGCTCGAAGCTTTCCTGATATATAATAATAATTACCATATAATTACCAACCAGACTGACGTCTATTACTACTTAATAATGTATTATTGAGTAACGTATAGCTCAAATCTCCCTCTCTCATATGAGATCATCTTACTTCATTATGTGAGGGACTTTGTAGAACGTGCAAAGAAGCCTACAGAGGTTCAGCGATGCTATAGGCAGGACGGAACACCAGGGCACGTGTGTCTTCTGGTACGCTTATAGGATCCTTATAGGGACGTAGAAAGGAGATACTTTTCAAAGTCTCTGTAAAGTAAGCAGCGAATAAATTTTCCCAGCAAAATGCTGCTCTTCGCTTCCCATAACACGAGAGCTCTGCTCCAACACATCAGTTCAATAGCTGCCCCCTCACATTAGAACATCAGGGAGGAAAAGAGAGAGAGAGAGAGAGAGGGAAAAAAGATAATACGTTAGATTAAATATGTATGGGAGAATTAGGCTATCTCAAGTATTATATCATTTAAATTCAAATCGATCCATCAGGGAGAACTCTCTCACCCTCTCTCTCTCTCATTAAGATGGTGGAGAATATTAGCAGATGAAAACAGCAGTACACTCTCCCACATTAGGTAGCCATTTAGCTTCTGAACTTTGCGCTGGTGAATATGAATGAAGATCCGTGTCAACGGCACATAGTAGAACAGGGAAGTGTCAAGTTGTGTAAAGGAAGTGTGAAGGCCGGTGCCGAGGGCAGGTATTGGCGGTTTATCATAGTTACTGTTTATTTACTTAGTGAGGCTTTCAAATACAATATCGAGTCAATGGAAGTTTAGGTGCAGGAT
The DNA here is from genome assembly GCA_024036415.1 of Prochilodus magdalenae. Classification (NCBI taxonomy): domain Eukaryota; kingdom Metazoa; phylum Chordata; class Actinopteri; order Characiformes; family Prochilodontidae; genus Prochilodus; species Prochilodus magdalenae. Next base: position 72,640 of record JAMWET010007408.1, on the reverse strand, counting down.
GACAGCACATAAGCAACAGCTACTGAATCTCATACTTGACCTCTAGAGTGAGAAGAGTTAGAGTAAGAAGTCTCTCTTACCCATGAGATATGGCCACACTTTCCACGCGTCAATGGCCAAACGAACCAGCTGCAAGATGCTACACAACCTCCCATTCAACGGCTAACCATCGCAGTGATGTCCCGGCAGAGTCCAGGTAGAGTCCCTGCCCCCACCCTACATCAGGGGTTTTGGAATGTCCACTGTCTCAGGCACCCCTTGCCTTGTGACGGATTGAAGGCTGGCCAGTGTGGGGAGCTGCACATGCCATCCCAGCCATTCTGGCCCCATGCCAAATCCTTTGTGTTACCTTCTTGAACCGAAGCATCTCTGCAAGGCCTATTAGGCCGCAACACTGTTCTGCAAGGAGATCTTCGCCAGCCTCCACCCAAATGGCCTCGGTGTCGCCTCCCTTGTCCTGCTGTTTCGCTACCTTACGATGCTGACTCTTCATCCACAGGCATAGCTCATTCACCTTCACTGCTTACGGTTAGATCATTTTCCTCCAGATTACTTGGGGGCGCTAAGCCAATTCTGACACCAGTGTAGACTTAGCAAACATGCTACATTAGCTATATTTTCCTCAATCAAAAAGATGACATGAATATCTTAGAGTTCTTGTTTTGAAGGTCAAGCTACAGTCTTTTAAACCACATAGGCCGGAACAATCAATCAGTAAGTCAACCTGATCAATCAGGTATGGATCGCCTCTTATGCTAGCCGCATATAATGAATGATGTAAGACCTTGCATCCATAACAAAGCTCTATAATCTATAAGGCAATATAAATTGTTCTGGTGATTATTAAGGAAGCTGCTAGCCAAAATTAAATGTGCAACCATTGTGGCATCTGTTGTAAACATGCCTACTCGGCCCTTACAGCTGTGCAGCAGTAGTTTCTAAAAACAGATTTCCTTTTTTAAGGGTGGAAGTCAGGGTTAAAAAGATGGGTGGGCTGTTGGAACTTTAAGTTTAACAGTCAGCCAGGGTTTTTGCCAGCTAGATGGATATTTAGAGTCATGGGTAACTCATGCTGGGTATTGTAGTGAGAGAACACGAGTGGACCCAAAAGGACCCAAAACTTGGAATTCTCTCGGGCCAGTGAGTTTGAGGAATGCAATGCAGAATAACATTTAATGCTACCAAGTTTGGAACCCAATTTGAAAAAGAGAGGCATGGTGTTATGGTGCTACACCAGATGATATTATGTGGAGGTTCTCCAAAAACTTTAAAAAAGGTTAGCAGGGGACCGTAAGTGGTTTTTCTATTCGTCTTATTTGTCCTTTATTTTTGGAGAGCATAGTATAGTATAGTTATGTGAAATACATAAAGACAAATCACAATAAACCAACCAAATGACCAGGTATGGGTGACTTCTTCTACATCTGTGATGTTCTGGGGGTATTTTTTATTATATGGAAATGGGTTCTTTGGTTTAGCTAAGAGTAAATATGACCCACAGTGCCTACACTAGGCTGCTGGACATCCATGTTGTTCCTGTAGCTCATTATCATCTCACTGAGGAATGTAACATTCCTAATCCTGTATTCCAGGATGATAGTTTGACTGATTGGTGTGATGAGCATGCAGGAGCATTCACATCTGGACTGGCCAGCAAAGTCCCCAAACATGATTCCTCTATGGGACGGCCTGAAACAACCAGTAAAGGCATCCACCAAATATGTCCCAACTCACCAATTCTTTGATGCAAGAGTGGCTGGACATTGATGTGGCCTACATCCAGAAACTTGTCCAGTCCATGCCAATTCCAGTCACAGCTGTCACTGGTGCTCGTGTAGGTATTATGTGCTATTAGGTATGGTTTAGTCACAGGTAACTGATCTTCTATATGCAAAACATATTGAAACATGAAATTTGAATATTTCATGAATATTTCATATGTATTATTTGATTGGGAATGCCACAGAAACTCACAGTTGGATGTTTAAAAAGTTAATATTGGAATAGCACAAAGAAAAGAAGATTAAAATTGCCCATAATGGAGCGACGGCTGCGTGGTGTTAAGCCTTTGTGCGGCTTCAGAATAAGATCTTTTGGAGACAGCACTCAATCACACATGTTGTCACCCCATCAATCTGCTTAATTATGCCCAAATGTGAGCATTTTAATAACCGTTATAAATGGTCCATCCACTCTCGCGAAGGCACGGTGGTGTGAGCAGCTTGCACCCACACAAACTGCTGCTATACTGAAGGTTTTCAAAAAGAGAAAGAGAGAAAGTGCGGAGAGGGTGGGGGGGATGAAGAAGAAGAAGAAGAAGAAGAAGAAGAAGGAAAAAAAACGTATTTACTTCTTTGGTGGTGATTTGCTGAATTTCAATCCGAGGGGCCAATTATCTTCCTAGCGCAATGCCAAGCTTCAGAATGAAACTGGAACAGAGTGTGTATGTGTGTGTGAGTGTGTGTGTTTGCCAAACTGAGAGAAGGCATGTTGGGTGAGGATGGGAATGGGGGGGTTGGGGTAGGGGAGGCTGGGGGGGGGTAGTTGGGGACTTTGGGCCGAGCGAGAGGAAGGGCGACTGCGCTTTGATCCAAACCTGGAGGTCAAAAAGCGAAATTAAAACCAGCAACTGAAACGGCGGGGCGGAATAAACAGGGCGGAAAATCTCTCCGCTCGCCCCGACACTCGGATCCTCGCTCTCCAGTCCAGAGTCGGGCCGGTTTTGACACCAAACAACCCTGAACACATGCAGAATAACACCAGAAGCCCTGCGTCCGGGGCTTTGGTTCCAGGGCCGCTCGATGAGGCAGGTCTCTGGTCGTTTCCGGGGCTTGTTTGGGTGGCTTGTCCAGAGGTGTCATTGTCTGAAGACGTCTGGACCCGAGTCCGTTTCTCACCCCTTTCTATGCATGTCAAATGTGTTGGCTTTTCCCAACGTGCCTTTCTTGTTTCCTCCCTCTGAAGGTCACAGAATGTCTGAGTCGAGGTGTTTCTGAATACGCGGCCGATTCGCTGGGGTTTCAGCTCGGGCTCTCCTAAGGTGAGGCATTAGCAAAGCTTATTTATTTTCATTTCCGAGGCTTTTATTTGCCAGGTTCCCCCGAGGTTCGCCTGATTTCTGCCGCGATTCCCTTCTTAATTTTAATACCCTTTTTGCTCATCACACACACATTACTTTTTTTTCTCTTTCTCTCTTTCTCTCTCTCTCTCTCTCTCTCTCTCTCATCTCTCTTTTCTTTTTTTCCTCACCCCCCCATCTCACCCCTTCCCCGGAATAAAGGATCTCCCGTGCAGGCAAGACAAGGCGACCACTGGGATGACGGTAAACTAGCTTCTTTTTCTTCGCAATTAATTGGTGTACAGCCATGTGCATATATGATAACAGATTTTTTTTTTTCCTCAACAAGGAAAAAGGGAGGTTAATTAATGTAAGAGCCGTGTTCACGGAGATGCTGAATTTACTGTGCCCCCTCCCTCCTTCCCAACCCCCACCACCACCCCCTCCACAAAGACCCCCCCCCCCACCCATCGCATTCTCCACCAGTCTCTCTCCCTGTGCTGCCTTAAAGAACCCTGATTCTCCACTAATGACCTAGTTCTTTTAATGAGCTGAATTAACCCCCGGCTACAGTCACCCAGGTTTTAATTGTCAACTGAGGCTGAAACAGGAGACACCCCCCCATCTACCACCGCTACTCGCACGCACACACACGTGCACCCTACCGTCAGCAGGTACGACCACATGTCAGCTCGGGCGACCGCAAATGAATCTGTCGTCAAGGTAACCTCATCATCATCATCATCACCACTCCTGGTTTTTGGGATGGCTAAGAGTAAACGAGTCACCCTACCTTCCCACCACCCTAGAACCACCCTCCCTCCACCATCTTCCTAACACCCCCCCAAAAACAAACAACAAACACACTCTCGCCCATACGTACTGGTGGACCTATTTTCATCCAGCCCCAAGAATCCGTTTGTCATGCTGTGACAATGCAGTCGAGACCCCACGCAGTCCAATAATACAATAATTAGAAAACGCGTGTGCTCGGCAACCTGCGCGACTCATTAGAGAGAGAGAGAGAGAGGGAGAGAGAGAGAGAAAGAGAGAGAGGGAGGAAAAAAAGCATTCATTTACCGAAATAAGATTAAAAATTCCCCTTTATGTCCCACCCAGGAGTAGCGCTTTAAAAATTCAAACACTTTTACTATAAAGCACAATGCAAAAAAAAAAACTTGAACGCAATCAGGAGATACAGAACGGTAGACGCCTCATTAGAGGGCCGCCTAAAAGCACTGTAGGCCTTATTAATAAGACGGGTCAAAAAATAACCCCCCCCCGCCACCCCAGCTTTCATAGTCGAACAGCCTAGTCCTCAGCTCAATCGTTTCAATTGCACCTTTACAAAAGCACAACAGCCTACACCCACCTAACCCGGGGTTTACAGACGCACGGAGCTGCTGCAGTTTACCCCAGCAACCTCCAAGCCTGGTCACTAAAGCACCGTAAAGCATCAAGGGATCTAATGGCCTGCTAGTTTTTTTATTAGAATGAATAATTGATCAGCAAACACCGCAGGGCTGCACGTGCTGACCGCCGTCCAAGAACTAGGAGTAGAGGGAAGTGAAACTGGGAACGAGGGAAGCTGGACACGGTTTGTAAAACTTTTCAACAGTGAAAGAGGGAACGAAGGACGGATTTCCAGAACGTTGTTGTGTGTATTAATCAACACAGTCAGTGCTAAGGTCGAGTTTGTTGCTATCCAACTTGAGCCAACTTTACAGGAGAGGCCAAAAACCTAATTTCGTTTCAATGTAAGTCAATGGAACCAGAGTTTTTCCAAGCAGTTTTGGGCCATGTGTGTTGGTCCATTCATCATGAGATTTTCACCCAGTATAAACAGCAGCCGCTGTGACTGAATGAATCATAAAAGTCAAAATTTACCAAAACGGAGATACATGTTTTCCATTGGACAGCGACAGTACATGGCCTATTTCCCAGGAGCATCTGTGCCTACGCATTGTTGATGGAGGTTGAGGAATGCTGTATGAGGATAACCAGGAGGTAGAGTACTCAGGTAATCAAACAGTGGAAAGACTGATCAATTAAAGAAATGACTGTTAGCTACTGTGAGATGGATGAGGGGAAGGGAGAGCAGCGGGCAGAAACAGAGAACAGGTCAGAAAGAATTTGTGGAGGCGAGGCCTCTGCCTGAGTGGGGTTGGTGGTTAGTTTGATTGGCAGCAGGCTGGTCCAGTCCTATCCTTCCGAGGGCTGTGGAGTACAGAAGGGACTATGTAGTGCATGTATACCCCACCCTATCACACTCACACAAGCACCTCAGACTCTTTCAGATATACGTCCGGTTTATATAGTGCTAAAATATGAGATCATAGCTATATCCTTTATGCATTGTGTATGTACACAGCTGTATGTAAATATACTATATTTTCCCTCTATATAATATATATTTACTATACTCCGTCCCCTATTACATCGTCTCTTTATTCACAGTTCAGGGTGTGGTCCGCACTATGCACTTTGATGTAAACATCCGCTGCTCTTTACATTGTTTTAAAAGTACATGATGAATGGACCAATAGAAACACTGCTGGACAAATTCCTTCTTTAACTTCCATAAAAAACAAACGGTTTTGAAGGTTAAAGGTTGTTGGTTTTGTCCCGACATAAGGTATATAAGGTATATAATGGGATATATGGTGCATATGAGTATAAGTATTAGTACTATATACGTACATATAGGTAATAACAGTATATCCTATATGTATATGTATGCATGTGTGTATTAGCATATGTACAGCCCATTGGCCAACCAAGTATCTCCAAATGTTAATATAGTTTTTTTTTATAAATTATTTATTTATTTATTTATTTATTTTGTGGTTTTTAGTTTCTGCATATTTCGAGGTTAGTAGCTGTCCTTTACATAGTATGGAAATTTCATGATGATTGAACCATTAGAAACATTACACATCTCTTTACACTAACATCTCTTAACACTAACATCTCTTTACACTAACATCTCTTAACACTAACATCTCTTTACACTAACATCTCTTAACACTAACATCTCTTTACACTAACATCTCTTTACACTAACATCTCTTAACACTAACATCTCTTTACACTAACATCTCTTAACACTAACATCTCTTTACACTAACATCTCTTAACACTAACATCTCTTTACACTAACATCTCTTAGCACTCACATCTCTTAACACTAACATCTCTTAACACTAACATCTCTTTACACTAACATCTCTTTACACCAATATCTTTTAACACTAACATCTCTTTACACTAACATCTCTTAGCACTCACATCTCTTAACACTAACATCTCTTAACACTAACATCTTTACACCAATATCTTTTAACACTAACATCTCTTTACACTAACATCTCTTTACACCAACATCTTTTAACACTAACGACTCTTAACACTAACATCTCTTAACACTAACATCTCTTTACACTAACATCTCTTAACACCAACATCTCTTTACACTAACATCTTTTAACACTAACATCTCTTAACACTAACATCTCTTAACACTCACATCTCTTAACACTAACATCTCTTAACACCAACATCTTTTAACACTAACATCTCTTTACAGTAACATCTCTTAACACTAACATCTCTTTACACTAACATCTCTTTACACCAACATCTTTAACACTAACATCTCTTAACACTAACATCTCTTTACACTAACATCTCTTTACACCAACATCTTTTAACACTAACATCTCTTAACACTCACATCTCTTAACACTAACATCTCTTTACACTAACATCTCTTTACACTAACATCTTTTAACACTAACATCTCTTAACACTAACATCTCTTAACACTAACATCTTTTAACACTCACATCTCTTAACACTAACATCTCTTAACACCAACATCTTTTAACACTAACATCTCTTTACAGTAACATCTCAACACTAACATCTCTTAACACTAACATCTCTTTACACTAACATCTCTTTACACCAACATCTTTAACACTAACATCTCTTAACACTAACATCTCTTTACACTAACATCTCTTTACACCAACATCTTTTAACACTAACATCTCTTAACACTAACATCTCTTTACACTAACATCTCTTTACACTAACATCTTTTAACACTAACATCTCTTAACACTAACATCTCTTTACACTAACATCTCTTTACACTAACATCTACAGTAAAGAACGTTTTGCCCTTCCCTGTAAAAGTATATATGTATATATAATACATATCATAACTATATGTCTTTGGAGAAGGTACACTCATCATCTATAGAATACCTGCACAAAGACTTGCACCCAGAAGGAATCAACCAACAGGAAGGAAACTTGGTAGGTAGGTTTGACACTGTGAGGCATGCAAATGACATTCAGCGAGGAGTGATGACCTCCATGAGTCATCCTGTAACTGGCAGACGTCTGTATGACACAAGACAACATGCACGCAGACCGTTGGCCTTAATACCACACCAACGTTGCTGAAGACTGGAATGGTGTTGTGCCAGACTCATGGAGTTTCGCAGAATGACAGCGGGTCACCTTCAGTGACGAGTCCCACTTTTGTCCTGGTGGAGTGACCAACGAATCCGTG
>JAMWET010007408.1:25000-60000 GCA_024036415.1 Prochilodus magdalenae | reverse complement strand
TGGCATGAGTGCTCACTGAATGTCCACAATGAGGGCTGTTGGGTCAGTCATGCTAGAGCTATTATCCCAGTCTACAGGAAACTCTCCTCAGAGTTGTTTCAGGGAAGACATCCACCAAACCATACCATCCTTTGGTGCAAGTATGACTGAACATTGATGTGGCCTACATCCAGAAACTTGTCCAGTCCATGCCAAATCCAATCACTGCTGTAATTCATGTTCGTGTAGGCAGTACACAGTGTTAGGTACGTTTCAGTCACAGGTGATTCATTTTATTATCTGGTGAGCTTTATATAACATATTGATGAAAAGCATTTACAGTGCTGAAATAAGTTTTTATGTCACCAAGAAAATAGTTAATAACATAAATGGTTGCACTTTTTATTGCATTAAAGCAACAATCATTTGGTGCCACTTTAGAATAAGGCTACCTTCATAAACAGTTATAAATGGTTGAAAAAGAGCTTATTAATGGTCATTAATTAGGTCATAAACACCTTAAAATCATTAATAACATTAATTAATAAGCAGTTACAACACATAAATAACTTGGGCAACAATGGCGTGTTGCTAGTGTAACACTGAACATGCATACTTTTATATAATAAAGTATCAGATTTTGATGTTTACTGATCGTGCGTCATTTGTTCCATTAATCTGCATAAACCCCTGCTGGCTCATTTTTACATTTACATTACATATACGGCATTTAGCTGACGCTCTTATCCAGAGCGACTTACAAGGTTAATCACATTACAGGTGGGCCAATGTAGTGTTAGGAGTCTTTCCCAAGGACTCTTATTGGTGTAGCACAGCGTAGTCACCCAGACCGGGATTCGAACCCCATTCTCCATCATGTGGTGTTGACTACTTGGTGGGTAGTGGCGTTATCTGCTGAGCTACACCAACCACCTATTAATCTGTTGAAACTGCTTATTAATATTTGTGAAATGTTTATAACCTAACTAATAACCAATAACAACATATTTGTAAGCCGTTTATCAATCACTATAAAGGTAGGCTTATTCTAAAGTGGTACCTATCATTTTATTAAACTCCTACTAACAAACTATCAGGTCAAAGATTAAATTCATTAAAGATTCAGTGTCATCAAATAGCAAAAATTCCTTTTTTTTAATTCCGGTTTATTGTAGCTTTAAAGTGGGAAAAAAAACATTATCCTGGTCTCAGGTCAGGCTCTAAGGCCTGATGCAGTGTTGGATTAGAGCGACTGCTGTGTTGGGGACATATGGCATTTGTCATCTCCCACTAGGGAAGCACCACCTCCTCACCCCCAGGGGGATTTCAGGTTCTGAGTGGTTTAGCTGTTTAGCGTGCCTCATTCCATTGCACCGAGAGAGCAAAAGAAAGAGAGAGAGAGAGAGAGAGAGAGAGAGAGAGAGAGAGAGAGAGAGAAATATCATCCAAACCCTTCTGCTGCTGACGGAGGGAATGCCTGTCAGATTCAGAAGCGGACCTGGGAGTTAATAAACTCAATCCTCTTCATGGGGGTTGCAATGGAGAGGTCAAGAAAGGCATCTCTACGCTGATACATCCTCTCAGGGACATTTAGAGTGCACATGATTGTGCTGACGGATTTCATACAGCGCTGAATGCCAATAGCTCTACTTCTTCTCCACAGTGTGGATCTTTATATTCAGTTACAATAACTACAGCAGAGCCCATCACTCCATTGTAGCTGCCTGGCGCACATTGTGAGTAATAATACATAACTATAATATCAGATCTGTTTACTGTCAGCTGAGGTATGACCGTGCTAGTCAGTCCCTTCTTTCTTCTCTGATAAACTGGACACATTTACATCATTTTACATCATCTGTAAACAACAGCTTCTCTTTGCATTAGCCTAATGTATTATATCCCAGTACTTTTCCAATAATGCAATGTGGCAATAATTTTAATACCCTCAGTTCTTTAGTTAGGCTAGCACCAATTTGACATTATACACTCATCATCAATAGAAAAACTGCTCCCAGAAGGAAGTGTGGGATTGCAGTGCTATTGGGAAGGAAGATAAAGGTTACCAGGAACTGTACATGATGATAGATTTAGACTGATATGGGTGATGTTTATTGAGCTACACATACAGAAGTGCAGTCTCAGCTGTGGCCTGAACGGGTGGACGGACTTATTTAGTTGTGTGGTTGTTGGGGATGGGACAATTAGTAGGTTGAATGGCATATCATGGTGTATAACCCAATGATACGATTATCATTTCAAAGCAATGTGTGGTAAAGTGTTACAGGGTGTTATGTATGTAAACAGGTTCAAGTAGATCAGATTTCCATAGCAATGCTGAATTCTGTCAGCAAACGTTCAGACCGTTCAGACCTATGTACAGAGTTCAGACCTATGTACACTCATCAGCATAAGAACAATTGCATCCAATGGAAGTGTGGGATTGCAGTGCTACTGGGAAGGAAGATAAAGGTTACCAGGAACCATAAATGATGATGGATTTATGTATGGGTAATATGTATTGAGCTACACATACAGAAGTAGTGTCTCTCAGTTTGGTGTCGGGCCGCCATGTTTGCTAACGCAACATGCCAGACGTCTCGGCATAGAGCTGTAGACGTTCTTGTGATAATTCATCCCATGCATTAATATTTTCACAAAGTTCCTGCAGATTGTGCGGTAGGAGTGGATGTACAGGGGTTGGACAATGAAAATGAAACACCTGTCATTTTAGTGTGGGAGGTCTCATGGCTAAATTGGACCAGCCTGGTGGCCAATCTTCATTAATTGCACATTGCACCAGTAAGAGCAGAGTGTGAAGGTTCAGTTAGCAGGTAAGAGCACAGTTCTGCTCAAAATACTGCAATGCACACAACATTATGGGTGACATACCAGAGTTCAAAAGAGGACAAATTGTTGGTGCACGTCTTGCTGGCGCATCTGTGACCAAGACAGCAAGTCTTTGTGATGTATCAAGAGCCACGGTATCCAGGGTAATGTCAGCATACCACCAAGAAGGACGAACCACATCCAACAGGATTAACTGTGGACGCAAGAGGAAGCTGTCTGAAAGGGATGTTCGGGTGCTAACCCGGATTGTATCCAAAAAACAGAAAACCACGGCTGCCCAAATGACGCTGTATTGGCCGCAAAAGGAGGCCCTACACCATACTAATAAATGATTGTGGTCTAAAACCAGGTGTTTCAGTTTCATTGTCCAACCCCTGTAGAGTAACCATTCATTTTGGTTCTGACCACTGTGACACCACACACAGATCCGTTGCTTGTCTCCACCAAAACAAAAGTGGGACTTGTCACTGCAGCTGACTTGCTGCCATTCTGAGTATGAACAATGTTTAAAGAACCCTAAATAACACAGAACGGCAATGTTCTATACCAATTAAAGGTCTGTTCCCTGTTCCCTGTCACAGCCAAGAACCATGTAGGAATCCTTATGCTAAAAAGTTTAATGATACCAAGTAACTGATATGTACACTATTAGTCAAACGTTTAGACACACCCAACTAAATGGATGTTGTTGGTGATCTTAAAGACTCTACAGGCTTACACATGCAGTTCCAGCTGATGACATATCCTGATATACCACATATACTCTTGATTCTGCCATATAATGTATAATAATATATATTTAGTTTATTACAAAAGCTCAGTCATGCCAGTGTAGGTAATAAGATGCGCTGGAGTGATAGCAGGCAGGTAAAACTAATTGCTGATGATCATATTCAAGCTAAACAGCCGTTTGGGGCGGAGGGCCCTTCCTCCAGGCAGCAATCACAGCTTTCTATTTAATATGATTACAACGACTAAATGCATGAAAATTCCCAGAATGCACCAACTAACAATTAGCTAACAATGCTGTTTTACCCTGATTTTAATCTCTATGTTCTCTGATTCAGATTAGACGAAGGCTACTAACCAGGTGGTCTCCCTGTCTTCTTATGACACCGCCTAGGCTAATTTGCTGCAGCTTATTTTAGGTAGCCATCCAGAATGCCTGAAGAAAATCTACCCATCTAATTTAAATATTTAGCCATGCTGGGAAAAAGAATATATAAGAATAAACAGCTAAAATGTCATTGGCCGTATTAAGTCACAGTCACGTGGACCCAGTAAATAGATGGTGTTGGTGATCTTAAAGACTCTACAGGCTTACACTTAACAGCTTAAACTGATGAGAGAAACATACATATCCTGATATACCACTTATACTTTTGATGTACCACAGTATGATATTTTTCCATATCTCAACCTGAAATATATATTTAGCTGCACACATTTTTTTAAAGCCGTAGTTACTCTTTCAGTTTAGTGAATGTTCATGATGGACAGGCAAATAGAATTGGTCCAAATATGCTATTATATAAACTTCCATTAAAAGTTTAAAAAAGCTGTATTATCCTTCTGGAAAATTAGAAGTTCCAGGTGTTTAAGGAGTGCCGTATAATTCCATGAGAGCTATTCTATAGTTTATATCTTTACTTCAATACTAAAGTTAAGCATTAAGATAAACAAAAGGAGAATCTTCTATGAGTAGCCATTTGTAAACTTTTAGTAGTGTGTATTATAATATGTATATTTCTTCCTCTCAGTGATAATCTCCTCATCAGAACATGATACAAACTATTTAGCAATTTGTTAGCTATATATTTTGTCATTTCAAGCAGTTGTTGTATTGATATTGGTATACATATATATGAAATTTCTAATGTAAACAGTATAAAATGTGAAACTAAATGAGGCAAAAAGTAAAATCAAACAAAATTTGGCATTTATGTTTTCCTAAAATATTTGACGATTCATGATAATATATATTATCTTTTTATATATTATATATAATATATATAATGTACATATATAAAACTATATATAAATAATATATATATATATATATATATTTATATATATATATATATATATATATATATATATATATATATATATATACTTACTTATTGGGCCATTGTATTATTTGGTAACAATAATTGTGATACAACACTTGATGCCTTTATTAAAATTAAATTTGAGTTTTGTTGAAATTGTGTCTAATACTGTCTTTTTGTTATTTCAATGCTTACAAATTGTTGTTATCCATAAAAAAATTATGCATCTCTAAATTAGCTACTTTACAGTAGAGCCCAATTACCTTCCAATTATTAAAGGTAAGTTAATTTAAAGAGGTTTCATTTCAATTGATTTCAGAGCTTTTTGATTGGCCTATTCATTGTGAAATTTGGAGACAGTGTAAAGGACAGCTGTTGTGTTCAAATGATGTAGAAAAATTAAAATCCAAAAATGGAAATATGTGTTTTCTCAAAGGAACAGAGTAATGTCAACCAATAGCTGATAAATCACCATGGTCACAACTCCCATCAACATCAGGTACGCTGGCAAAGGAAGCCCTCAGCAGCTGCAGTACGTGATGAACTATCAACACTCACCTTTGGTGTTGCTTCATTTGGGGATTATCAATGCCGAGGTAATCAACACTTTTCATTAATGCTGTTTATATGTTTGTTGTTGTTTGTATTTATAGCCTTTCTGGGAAGCCAAGCTGAGAATCCGATTATAGTGTAGCTGCTGATGCCGTGAGACTTTCTGGACCTTCTCGGGTTTTAGCAGGGATTCTGCTGTGTGCTATGTATTCTCCACTTTCTTTCTCATACCTATTCTAATATATGATCTCTGTCCAAAGAAATGAACTCCATTTTTGTCTAATTTCATTTGTATGCATCATTTGAACACAACAGCTGCTATTTACACTCTATGGAAATTTCACGATGAAGTGACCAATAGAAATGGCCTAAAACCGACTGGAAAAATGTCTGGTTCCATTGACTTCCATTAGAATCCAACAGGGTTCTGGCCTCTCCTGTAAAGTTGCCATTTTGGAGACACTTGTTTTGGACAGTGACAATATATTGTGTATTGTTATACGCCCCAGTCTAATCTGAGCACTTTGGTAGATGCATGGGAAAGATTTGAGTGGTAACATTAATTGGCTGAATTATATTAATGCTGATTAGAACAAGATCTGGAAGCTTTAGTGAACATCCTTCCAGAAAAACTACTAAAGCTACATCATTCCTTCATTAGTGACCAATCACTGGCCTACACCAGTCCTCAAAATGACCCAACTTGTGTATCCTTTGCTGCTTTCAGGTGCCAATCCTTTAACGTTTCCAACCACCAAGACCAGTTTGGCCATGGCCGAGTGTCCAGGGAATGAGCTCTGCCCCTGCAGTCCTGATCTAGCGAGATCTGTTACAGTCTTGGCACTCCAAGAGCTGGACCAACGATGGAGCGTAACATCCGAAAACATTGTGTTTTATTTAAGTTGTATAATCATGTAGAGTATTAGAATGGGCTTTCTTTAGCCCCCGCCTCCTGGTAGAACGTCTTGTTCTGTCTCTCTGGTACATATCCCACCTCCACCCCCCTAAAATACCATCCCTTATTCTTTCTTGAAATCCTGCAGATCTTTGAGTGAACTGTGTGGATCTGCTCTGCAATAAGTGTAGGCCATAATCTGCAGATATTGTAATCAGGTTGAACACAGATTAAGAAACTATCAGGAACGATCAGAATACCAAAAATGAGGGAAAAGAAGAAAAGAGAGAGAGAACAAATAACATTACGAATCATCTTCGATTGCTCCTAAAGCAGGGAGATTAGCATAAAGCCCCCCGCACCCCCCCTGTTTCCCCTCAATCCTACTTTACCTCTCTTTCACTTCTCTGGGACGCTGATGGCCGTAATCCCAGCAGTTGTTGTTTTTGCTCAGTTTAGCAGAGATTACAGGACGCGAACCGTGTCAGTGACTGGGTGAGGGCAAGAGGCAAGAGTTAGCAACGGCCAGACGTGAAATATGACCGCAGCATCTTCCACTCAGCAGATTCCCTCTGAGCCAACGCCGGTGATACGACATAGGTGGTCTTCAGCTCGACCTGTCAGGTTTATTGATAGCTCTGGCCGGGGGGGGATTTTGTCTGGCTGCAGAACGCTGAACGAGGCTGTAATAGAAAGAAAGAGAGAGAGAGAAAGAGAGAGAGTGGGAAAAAAAAGAACGGTGAAACGATTTCTGCTGACGGAGCATTTTTTCTGTCAACAGCGCGTGTCAGATGAAGGAAAGATAGTACAGGTACCCTGAACGGAGATTGTGAGAATGGCCAGATGGGTAAATCATACCGGCCTACTCTACCGCGCACAAACAGCCTCGGGCCCTAGCGTACATATAAGCACCCCTCCCATACTCCCTCCCTTCCTCCCTCCCTCCCTCTGCATTCTGCCCAAGTAAACTAATTAAAATAAGTCATGGTCAATAATTACAAAAGCTCAGTCATGCCAGTGTAGGTAATAAGATGCACTGGAGCGATAGCAGGCAGGTAAAACTAATTGCAGACGATGGTGTTCAAGCTAAACAGCCGTTTGGGATGGAGGGGCCTTCCTCCAGGCAGCAATCACAGCTTTCTGTTTAATATGATTAAGACGGCTAAACGTACGGAAATTCCCAGAATGCACAAACGTTCCGAGCACACAATGCCGCCTTTATCTCTGATTTTAATCTCTATATTCTCAGATCAGCCTCATATTAAATGAAGGCTACTAACCAGCAGTGGTGGACCAAGTAAGCCAACCACGTAGTTGAGTTAAAATACCCCTCCAGTAGCCGTAGAAGTTCCACCCTTTAGACCTCCACTGAATGGAGAGTAACAGCAGGATGATTTATTTGGCTCTAATGTCCTGTTATTTCTGGAACAGGACTCTTCATCAGCTCAGTGTAGGTGAAGAGACTCTAGTGTCTCTCAGTCCAGCAGTCTCTAATAGAAGCTCATTCATTAGTCTGACACTGATGTCTATTCAAATGATCATCACACAAGAAGAACAGTAGTTTAGTAGAAAAGAGTTAGGTGTAACTATTCTCATAGTTTTTATATGAACTGATCATGATCATGCCCAGGACATTCGTGTTTTGTATTTTTTGTCATTTTTTATATTTTGTATTTTGTATAACTTGCATTTTAGTCTAGCTCTGTATCTGTTCTGTTGCGATTCTGCCGTAACGATGCAAATTTCCACATATGGGATCATACATGGCTATCTTAGTTATCTTACAAGTTTAGGTTTAATAAGAACTTGCTTGAAACAGGTTCACAAATGAGTTTCCTGTTGCTATATTGCATCTGTAGGTCTCTGTTATAAACATAAACTAGCCAAAACAAATTTGCATTAAAAGGAAGTAGTGTTTGGATAAAGTCCAGTCACGAGTGCATGTGTACATATATCGACATTGTGGTCTATTTACCCAGAAAGTCAGGAACGGTAGGTTTGATCTGTTCAGTGATGCTGCTAAATGAAGTCAGTGTTAGTTGTTTGATGATGCAGTGGAGTAAAAAGTAAGATATTAGACTTTTAAATGTCGTGGATTTAAAGTAAAAGTCATCCAAACTAGAACTACTTAAGTACAGTAAGCAATTACAATTACCTAATTACAGTCCACCAAAGCCATCCAAGAGGTCTCCCTGTCTTCTCATAACACCACCTATTCTGATTTTCTATAGTGTATATTAGGTAGCCATCCAGAGTGCCTGAAAAATAAAATCTAGCCATCAAATACAATCATTTAGCAGTGCATATTCAAGTTTAGACACCCCCAACTAAATGGAAGCTGTTGGTGATCTTAAAGACTCTACAGGGGTTGGACAATGAAACTGAAACACCTGGTTTTAGACCACAATCATTTATTAGTCTGGTGTAGGGTCTCCTTTTGCGGGCAAAACAGCGTCTTGGGAATGACATATAATGCGTCCTGCACAGTGGTCAGAGGGAGTTGAAGCCATTCTTCTTGCAGGATAGTGGCCAGGTCACTACGTGATGCTGGTGGAGGTTTGTCCTTCTTGGTGGTATGCTGACATTACCCTGGATACCGTGGCTCTTGATACATCACAAAGACTTGCTGTCTTGGTCACAGATGCGTCAGCAAGACGTACACCAACAATCTGTCCTCTTTTGAACTCTGGTATGTCACCCATAATGTTGTGTGCATTGCAGTATTTTGAGCAGAACTGTGCTCTTACCTGCTAACTGAACCTTCACACTCTGCTCTTACTGGTGCAATGTGCAATTAATGAAGATTGGCCACCAGGCTGGTCCAATTTAGCCATGAAACCTCCCACACTAAAATGACAGGTGTTTCAGTGTCATTGTCCAACCCCTGTACATCTCCATCTCTAATATATATTTAGCTTATTACCAAAACCATTTGGGATGGAGGGCCCTTACTCCAGGCAGCAGTCCCATCTTTCTGTTTAATATGATTAAGACGGCTAAATTCACAAAATTGCCAGAATGCCCAAACGTTCCAAACAAACAATGCTGCCTTTTTCTCTGATTGTAATCTCTATGTTCTCAGATTCAGATTAGACGAAGGCTACTAACCAGGTGGTCTCGCTGTCTTCTTACAACACCACCTAGGCTGGTTTTCTATAGCGTATTTTAGGTAGCCATCCACAGTGCCTGAATAAAATCTACCCATCTAATACAATTACTTCGCCATGCCGGGAAAAAAAGGATATTTAAGGATAAACAGCTAATATGTCACCGGCCGTATGAAGTCACAGTCACATGGGCTGGTGATTTGAGGCCCCTGCTTTAAGGCCCTTGCAAAACTATTAAGGGAGAGCCAAGTAATATGTTTATATGGTAACGACAATGGGCCTACACGGAGACAGTAAATTAACATTAAGCTAAAAATGATATTAGGAAATCAGTTCTGGTTGCCCTTTCATTACTCACATGCCGATGCTCACACACAGCCCTCACACACAGACGCTGGGAAGAACCTGGTACGTAATTAGCGGGAATCTGGTTCCAATGCTATTCTCCTTGAGAGTTTGACCTTATTTGTTTGCGCGGAGGTAATTTCATTACGCCGTGTGATTCTCCTGAGCTCCCCGAGCTAACGCTAAACGTTCTCACAGGAGAGGAGGGGGATCCGAATTTGGCAGCGGATTCAGCGGAGAAAAAAGGGCAGGCTAACAATAATGTCTCTTTCATGTTGACAAATTCCATTAGCGAGCAAAAAGATTGTGTTTACGGACCATTTTATTTATGATAATAGTCCCGACATAAAGAGGTGCAATATCCATCACTTGCCACCTATGCAGTCGCACGGTGATGCGTCTTCCCCTTTCGTCTTCCCCTCTCCGCCTCTGCAGAGGAGGAAGTGCTTTCGCTCTCTGCTATCTGTCTCCTGCTCTTGCCGGTGACAGATGAAGGCTGGTTTTTACACGGGGGGCAGAGGTGTAGAGACATGTTCTACACGTCTTCCCTGACAGACTGCAGCATCCTTTGTTCCTGACCTAACCTTTGAGCACCATGGAAAGGTCTAGCCAAATGCCACAACAGGGGATCAGGTTCAGAGAAGGTATCTGAATAACTGACACAAGATATACAGATGTATAAATATCTTGGTGTCATATTTCATACGTTTACAGCAGCTGTTTAAGTATATGAAATCAAATGACAGTATAACTGATCTATCCTTGTTCTGTCCACATGTCATCGCTGTCCAAAAACCAAATTTAATTCTAATATAAGTCAATGGAACCAGACTTTTTTGTTAAAGCTCAAATTTTGATGTTTACTGATCTTACTTCATCTTCAACTTCCATCAGTCCACATAAGCCAACGTCAAATCTTCACAGGTGTGAAGGTGAGTGAAAAACTTAGGTGCAGAGTCCCTTACAGTACTTCAGTACAAACATATAAATTAAACAATAAATATATACAGTACTAAGCACTAAAATCTCTGTTTACACTAATTTACAGTTATGAATAAAAATTATGAATAAAAACTATGATATATGCAGATGTACACATTACCATATAGCACTATGGTAAGGCTGAGGTAGATGAGAGATGCAGGGTATATACAGGGCATAGAATATTATATTATATATGTATATACATACACTACAGATATACAGTGTGGATGGAAGATAACAGTAGGTCAGTCTATATGTGCAAGTGTAAATATGCTAATGTAAAGTGCAGAGTGATGATTGTCCATGGAGATCACCATTTAGATGGTTTTGGTGAGATGTGCTGAACCAATACATGTTTATATACATTGTATGGGGGAACTGACTTTTTATTAATGTGTTATAACTGCTTATTATTACTTTGTAAAGGGTTTATGACCTATTACTAACCTATAATAACCTACTTATAAACGATTTCTAAATCCTTTATACAGGTAACCTCATTCTGAAGTGGTACCACAGGGTCGTAGTTCCGTTACCCACAAGGGCAGAAAAACAGCCCAATTCCTAAATCTTGAACTCTTATGTAACACTTTTAACTTATTAACATGTATGTCCACACAATAACAATGGGGCGACAGCAATTAAAATGGCAGACTGTATGAAAAGTACCGTTCCAGGCTGAGAATTGGATGACGGCAACTTTGATTCAGAGTTGTTCGTTTGCTCTGCACATTTCACTCCAGACAGTTTCTCAAACTCTTGGACAACATGGAGCAGCTTCACTCAGCTCTTCAACACTGAAGAGACTGAAGAGAGGAGCAGTTCCACCATCAAGCACCAACGGCAGCCTGGATGTAGCAGCCATGCTGTGTGATTGTATCAGTGTTTGCCGGTTGAAGCAGATCGTTTTACACTGTGAGTGTCATAGTGATATTGATATTGACATTGATGTCCAGATGGAAAGCCAGTAGCTCATATAGGTAACGTTACTTACTAGCAAGCCCCAACTAACTAGCATTAGCATAACTGACTAAACAGTGTAAGGGCGGAGCTTATATACACATAGGTTCATTGTCTGTATTTTACTTGTCTGTATTTATATTGACGGGTTGCTTCTCTGTGAGCATTGGTGTGTAAACTAGCCAATCAGAACAAAGATCATCAAATTATTTATGAGCTCAAAAAAAAAAAAACGGAAAATGTTCGATTCCTCCATAAACCAAAATATAGACATGTAAATGGGTGTGTAGAAACACATCTGGAGTTTTTTCACCTTGAGCAAAGTCATATACCCTGTAGACATCAGAGAGCAATTTAAAATATGGAATAAATGTGTTGAATGGCACCTTTCATAAGAAATTCCTAGCATTGTTTGAAGATTGTCCAGCCTAACAAGAGTATTTCTAAAAGAACACACTGGCAGGAAAATGCAGGTCTTATTTTTTTTTCTGGAACTTCAACTAATGCTGTAAAACAATAATAATAAAAAAATGACAAACCACTTTTGGTTTATAAATACTTTTGAAACCACATTTGAGGGTTTGAGTATCAAAATTCACGGAATGCATGCATTCAGCATTCCTCCCAGTGGCGCTCTACAATATTGGTCGCTGCAATTATTGGTTCCATACTGTGTTTCGCTATTGCCTTGATCAGCCTTGAGCTTCAGTGCATGCAGCAAAGCCATGTTAAACAAGGTAGAGTCTTTCAAGATGGCAAAGCACAACCAACTTACTCACATCCTCAGCTTCTGACAGCCCAGAGAGAGAGGGAGAGAGTGAAAATGGAAAGATGCTGATGTCAATGATGAAGGAATAGAAACCACATTTGAGGCTCTGGCACCAGGGCTGGTGTTTAAGGCCAGGCCAATTTATGACAGAGGTCTCGGGATTGCATATTGCCGAGTATCACGGATAGCCTTTATCCCCCGCGCATAAATAGCAAATGAGGATGTACGTTCCATTTCGACAGACGAGCCTCGCTCGGCTCGGCACAGGTTGTACCTATTAGGACAGCTTAGTAATTTAAGAAGCAGCAATTTACGGAGAGTGAAAGGGGGAAAAACAAGAAGACGAGAGGAGTATGTTACGGCCTACCCAAAACACAGTTTAGAAAAGTGGAATAATGACAGAGTTGGGAGCTGAAGATGAGACGGAATACTAGACTTTGCTACCTCGTTTGTTCCTGTAACAAGGTGGGCAATATGATGATAGGTTTTTATTATTGTGATCTGTCAATATCACAGACTACAGGACAATAAACTAAACAGAATTTATTAGATGAAGGCCTATTATAGTATACACTATACAGTGTATATATATATATATATATATGGTGCATGTACAGTGTACACACTGCAATGCTACAATGAAAGATTCAAGTTCTGTACCTTCCTGGGTTGGTTTCTGTCTCAACAGCTAGACAGATGCATCACATTGCATGGTTAGCAGTATGACACAAGTAAAGTCTACTTGTACATGTTAACTACATTCACTGGTCACTTACCTTACATCTAAACTCCTCTAGCCCACTCATCAGGTGCCAGGACACGCATAGGACCACAGAGCAGGTGTTATCTGGGTGGTTGAATATTCTCAGCACTGCAGTGGCACTTTAAAACAGATATCTGTCTGGTATGCAAACAATGTGTATGATATTGAAATGTATCATGTCATATTGTATTGTGTTGTATTTGATTGTATTGTATTATATTGTATTGTATTGTATCGTATCATATTGTATTGTATTTGATTGAATTATAATGTATCGTATCATATCGCATCATATCGTATTGTATTGTATTGTATTGTATTGTATTGTATCGTATCATATTGTATCATATTGTATCGTATCATATCGTATCATATTGTATTGTATTGTATCATATCATATTGTATTGTATTTGATTGAATTATAATGTATCGTATCATATCGTATCATATCGTATTGTATTGTATTGTATTGTATCATATTGTATCGTATCATATCGTATCGTATTGTATTGTATTTTATCATATTGTATTGTATCGTATTGTATCGTATCGTATCATATTGTATTGTATTGGATTTGATTGAATTATAATGCATCGTATCATGTCGTATCGTATCATATTGTATTGTATCGTATCGTATCATATTGTATTGTATTGTATCGTATCGTATTGTATCGTATCATATTGTATTGTATTGTATCGTATCGTATCGTATCGTATCGTATCGTATCGTATCGTATCGTATCGTATCGTATCGTATCGTATCGTATTGTATCATATTGTATCGTATTGCATCGTATCATATTGTATCGTATTGTATCGCATCATATCGTATTGTATTGTATTGAACTATAATATATCGCTTCATATTGTATTTGACTGTATTATATTTTATCATATCATATTGTATTTTATTGTATTGTATGGGAGCTGTAACTAGCAGTATAAAATGTACCTGCTGGGCACTGACCTACCTCAAGCAGGCCAAAAGGGTTAGAATCGGCCTGCTGGCTGATAGCACCTTTAGTTTAGCCCAAGTTAGCAAGGCTAGCACTATAGCAGAGGACCAGCAAGCTGTTCTGCAAAATCTGGCATCAAGGGAAGATGTATTTTATTCAAGCTACAAGCCGTAATAGATGTAGGAACTCTGACTAAGCAGGAGAACCACGGATGCTAATGCGCTCTATGTAACGTTATAGTGTTAGGAGAGTTGCCATGCTAAGTATGGCTCGAGCCAGCGTTTCAGTCCCGTCCAAAGAAACCTGACTAGAAAAATGATGAAATACAGTTCAGCTGTTCTAAGCGCATTCAGCTCAACCAGCATAGCTCAACAGCTGGTGCTTCTAGAACAATCTCATCTATGCTAGGTATAATAATGCAACATGATTAAAAGTTCAGTTGTGTTCATTTACATTATTTAGCTGATGCTCTTATCCAGAGCGACTTACAGGGTTAATCAGGTTACAGGTAGGCCAGTGTAGTGTTAGGAGTCTTGCCCAAGGAATTCCTGGGTGACTGTATTGGTGTAACCCAGCATAGACACCCAGACCGGGATTCGAACCCCAGTCTCCTGCATGTGATGGTGGTTCCTTGGCAGGTAGTTGTGTTACCTGCTGAGCTACACCAACCACATGTTCACTAGTGTCCTGCTATGGTTTGCACGAAACAGATCGATAAAAGTAAGTAACTGTAAATAAATGAACTGGCAGTAAAAGAGTTCAAATGAGTTACTATGTCTGATCCAGCCAATCAGGGACATGGAAGGAGGTTGATTAGCTGGAGCAGGTGTGGCAAATTGTGGTTGAAACTAGGCTCTGCAGGAAAGGGGCTCTACGGGAGAAAGGCTGGAGACCTCTAATGCAGACACGATGCATATATTGAGAAAAGATCAGCCAGATCCCCAGTCACAGTGACAAACATTCTTTTGCACTACTGCCAGTGTCAGTTTCCTCGGGACCTCCTCCCCGAGGTTCACATGATCTGATTTAAGGGAATCAGAGCCACTATTACCCGGAGAAAATGCGAGGTGAAAAGTATGCAGGGAAACCGTATCCCACTGCTTAAATAGTTAAGTATTTTATGGAGAAAATGCTTCCAAATGTCTTTGGAAAACTTTCCAGACCACACCAAACAAATGTTGTAGCAATATTGTGTTTCACCTAAACTCGGCCACAAGATAGCCCGACTTCAGTATAATTGCATCAGAAAATTGGGCATAAGTCTTTCCCTGACATGGAAGGATTTGGTTGGGATTGCCAAGACAAAAAAAAGAACAAGAAGAAAGCATGTTTCTGTTTTCCCACCGAAGGTTCTGAAGGTAGCGTACCTTGGCTTTGAAGCTCCGCCGCTTCAGGCGACCCGTCTGGGTTCTCCACTTGTTCATCCAGACACGGCTAGCTCACCCATGTCTGCCACAGAATGATGACCTCAGCTAGCCAACAGCGGGGTTAATCTGCTGAAGCCGAACTGCAACGAGCTGCCTGCTTTCTTTAATCTAGCCAACCTTGCGAGCCTCGCCCCGGATTCCAACCTCGGTGGATTTCAGAAAGCGGAGGCTTCCTGAAGATGCCACGGCGAGGACGCCACTGTTTATCACAGTCTCCCCTTCTGTGTGCTCACAAATTCATTTGCATAATTTGGTTACTTACGCGCTAAATCAAAATTCCATTCTTTATAGTTGCAGCTAGGGCTCTTAATTTGCAATCAGGAAATGCTACAAAGGACTTTCGTCAAGTGCCGCAAATCAACGGAACGGGAGACGGAATCTTGAAAAATGAAAATGATTTTGATACACCACCCTTCTCCTCCCTCTTCCCCCCACCCCACACCACCCAACCTCCCTCCCCAACCTCCCTCCTATCTACTTGGCTGCATAATCTACTAAAGATTAAAAATTACTATCATAAAACAGGCATTCCCGGAAACTAATCCTCATCTACCGCGGGATGCAGGAATGAAGCCGCGGCTCCTGAAGCTTCTTTTTTTCTCCCTTTCCCTGCTGCTAGTTATGTCAGCCTGTATTTTAAACAGTCCTAATCATATACCTTTGTGGACACTTAATTAAAATTACAAAACCAGTTTTAATCTGTGGTCCAATTAATATGCAAATGTATGCAAATGTAGCGAAACAAGGTGGTGATTAAGTTAAGGACACTCTATTTCATGTCTCCTTTAAGTGTGAAAACAAACCGTCTCCTTCTTTTCTTTTTTTCCTTCTTCATCCAGCTCTTCTCTGATGGATTGTAATGTTTACAGGAAGCATGCTGAGCTGCGGAAAATAACCTTTCCAGCATCATCTCGGAGAACGCGGCGGAAAGAGCACGCGCACTGCCACCCCGTTAGAGGAGAGCGAGAGAGCGAGAGAGAGAGAGAGAGAGAGAGGCGAGAGCGCTCCCGATTCATACGTCATTTTATACTCATCACGGTAATTCGGCTAAGGTCAAAACAAAGTTAGACACCCGCACCGTCCATTTACCGAGCTGCTTAAAATGCAAGACTTAGTTTTTCCTGCTTGAGGTGAGAGTTGACAATTCAAAAGGGGCGAGACGTTATTTCTAATTAGGCCTTGGAGATAGTCTTTCAAAGTCATCTCTGGAGGGCCCTGTCCAAACCAGGTAATGAATAAGGCTGAACATCAAATAAGTTTTGTTGAGAGACTGATTTAGTGAGTGGAAGGGAGGGGAGGGGGTAGAGAAAAAGAAAAAGACAAACGGAGAAAAAAAAAGGTCACTAGTTTTGATTTGCTTTCTGTTTTTTTTTTTTTCTTTCTTTCTTTGTTTATTGGTCCCAATTATTTCATCGGAGACCTAAATATGACACGCCTGTCCCTATCCGTCCTCACCACCCGCACCCCCCTCCCACCCCCAAAAAAGAAGAAAGAAATAAAAAAATAAATACAAAATACGTCATGTCGGGTTTCATTTTCCACCTCAAAGATCACACAATGTATGGCTTGACTGAAAAAAAAAAAAAAGTATATATATATAAATATATATATATATATATATATATATATATATATATATATATAAAGATTTATATAAGTTGAGGTTAATTAGACCAATTCCTGACGAACCTGCCAAAAACAATCCGCACGGCTCGTAAAAAGAGAGACGTTGAGGACCGCTCCACATTTTACATCCTCAGCAAGTAATGCAACACTGAGGCACCATAATTGCATGTTGTACAGTGGACTCCTTCCAATTAGTTTTGTTTGAGGAAAAGGGTTCATTTTTACTGTTCCTCTCACTATTTTCCTTCTCTAACAAACCACAGGGAAAAAAAAAAACCAAGAACAGATGCAAATGGGGGTCTCACATACAAAACAGAGAGGCCACGGCAAACTGTGGCTCAGAAATCAGCCGACTAATAAGAGAGACTGAAAAAAAAAGCACTGCATGAAAATGAGTGGTAGAGGATTCAAATGCTGCTACTTACTGCATCCCCAAGCTTTGTTTATACCGCTGGTAAAATCAGCTACGTATAGCCTTTGTTAATATAGAGGACATCAGTATGAAGCGCTGAAAAGTTAATGGGCGAATGACCGTGTAGTATTTACTTAAACCCTAATGCAAGCATTAAACGGCCTTTATTGCTCAACATGACCAGGGCTTGCTTTTAAGCCACAATGCAACATACATAAGGTTGCCAAAAGCCTGGCTCTGCTAACTGGTAAAGCTTGGAAAGGCTGCTACTGTGTTTTAGCTATAGCACATACCATGGTTCATGTTTTTGGATAATAAAATAATATACATTATAGATAGATGTATAGTTTATAATACACTACACATTGGTAACATTTTACTTGAAGAGTGTCTACATAACAGGTTTATAACATCTTACATAAACACTTCATAGCATATGTTACTATATAATATAAAGTACTTCATCATTTTAATTAAATCAACATTCCTAAAGTCTACATGATTTTACTTGATGATATTATGGAGACTGTTTTTTTTTTTTTTTTTCAAAATAAATGTTGATTTTTTTTTATATAAATATAATTAATTTAATAAATTGGATATGTAATATAGGGAATAAATACATTTGTATTATTGATTAGTTTGATTAAATTATATGTTAATTTCAGTAAAATGTCTCATTTCTGCACAGGTAAAAAAATAATAAAGACTTTTATTGTGAAAAAATGTCTTCTACAATGACGTAGTACTCCATGTTAATATCATATAAAGCATGTATACTTTATAAATGCTGGCTGGTATCAGAAGATAATTACTAAAAAATATTGCATCAGGCACATGTTTAGATATATTTAATCTATATTCCATATATTCAAAATATTTGTATGTTCTATTGTGCTATAGTGTGCCATGATTTCCACACTGTAAAACAGTTATATCTCAGTAAAACGGACTAATATGTGGTTGATATATCTTAAAATTATTATGTATGAAAAAAATGAAATACTCTTAAAATTAGAGATTAATCTCACAAGCATTTTGAAATATATCAGCTAGATATAAGATAAACTTGATACCTTAAATACCTGTTGCAGTGCATGTCTCCTTTAACACCTATGCCACACTGGTGTCAGAAGTGGGATTTTCCTAGAGAGGAGTGGTGTTCTAATAAATGAATATATATTTTTAATTAATTAAGTTCGTTAAGTTCAAACTTTTTTTTATGGCTGTATGACTATGTATATATGATTTCTTTTTTCAAATTTCTGACTTGTTCTGTGTATATTTTCTCAATATTTTGCCAGCTTGAGTCAAAATATTCTCCTCAAAAAACAGAAAGTCATATTAATGTTTTGTCATAAGAACTCAAAAACATTCTTGGGACTCGAAGTCGTTATTTGGAGGCACTAAGTTAGTGTTTTTATCAGATGTGTATGCTACTATCAACAACATATAAAATCAACACAATAAGTCACATAAAACATGGTAAACTAAACGACAAAATGGTTTATGAAATATGTTATTAATGCACGGCCAATGTACACATTGCAAAATACGAACTTATACACTCAGCATCTCCAGCCACCATTCCCTACAGGCAAAGTTAATAGACTAAAAGCCATGACTAGCAGAGAGAGAGAGAGAGAGAGAGCGAGAGAGAGAGAGAGAAAGAGAGAGAGGGAGGAATGTACGGTATTAGAGTCAGTGTCACTGTATTTGCGGTACTGTACCAAGCATTAATGACAACCAGCTGCATGCGGTGACTCTTTGCCAACTCTTTCTCTAACCGAACTCCAAAAGCCAGGGGCTGCCCTGGGAGCCAACAGAGACTAGAAAACAAGAAGAGAACTGAGAGACAAGAATGCTGTTGCTGTAGCATTCTTCTGTTAGTCTTTATACAAAACACAGCAGATCTTCAAGACAAAGTCATTAGAAAGTAATGAATTATTATTATTATCATTCTACTGAATATGCTGTGTATCCAAAAGCTCCTTCACAGTAAACAACTGCATTAAAGTATGAATGCCTGACACATTTTTTTAGGATTAGTCTAAACGATACATGATAAAATATAAAAAATAAATACTGGCACCCAGAACAAAGAGTCAGATTGCAGTGCTGTTGGAAAGACAGATAAAGGTTACAATAAATGTTAATAGATTTAGACTGATATGATCAATATGTATTGAGCTACACATACAGAAGCAGTGTCTCTTAGTATGGCATTGGGCCTCCATGCTTGCTAATGCAAATTGTAGAGTTTCCTAATGGTGTCCTGTTATATTCCATCCAATGTATCTTGAATATTCTCACACAGTTCCTGCAGATTAGGCGGTAGGGGTGGAGGTGGAGTGACACCAGGCCTTCTGGACGTAAGACAGATGATGACAAAACGCTGTCTCCACACCATTGGTCATCTCCATCAAGACGAAAGCGGGACTTGTTACTGAGTCACTCCATAAAGATCTGGCACAACACCATTGCCACCATGGTGACACTGACGTGGTGTTAAGGGCAGTTGTCGTAACAGTCTGTGTGCATGTAGTCCTGCGTCATGCATCCATCAGCCAATGGTCCTGGCACTAAGAGGATGACCCATCGCGGCATCACTGCTCGCTAAGTATCTGCATTCATGGCTGTTGTGTCAGTCAGGCACAGTGATAAGACCCGCCCTTGCTTACCTCACATGCACGGTTGAGTGTGGTAATGATGAGCTATGAACCCTGCCTTTACATCTACAAGGTGGAGCAACAAGGTCGGAGAACCTAATAGAGTGGATAGTGAGCACTGCTGTGTCTGATCCACACGTACCAGTACAACACACACTACCACACCACCACCACGTCAGTGTCACTGCAGTGCTGAGATTGATCTACCACCCAGAGAATGCCTGCTCTGTGGTGGTCCTATTGAGGTCCTGATCAAAGAGGGGCAACAAAGCATGCATTGAAACCACTGGACTACATTCTGTAACTGTAGAACTATAAACTGCAGCTATATGGTAAGTGTAGCTGATAACGGATAAAATGGACATGAGCATAGTTATGATAAATCTGATTCAGGTTCCTAAAACAATACTTTCACCGAGCTGATCAAACTTATCTCCTTCTATTTTATCTGTAGTCAATTAACAACTCCATGCAGGGCTCAGCCTAGGATGAGCTCTATACTCTATTCAAGACTGGAAAGATATCTCCAGTACATGCGGTGGAGATAACCGTTTAAGATAAATCCCTCCTGCCAGGTCCTCCGACACTGATCATACTCCAGCAGAATGATGAAAAGGATAGAGCGGGCACAAAGGAGGAAAAGATGGATAGATCTCTGAGTAAACGAAACCGCCGCACTCTTTATTTTGAGCGGGGCAGGGAGGACTTGTAGAAAGGTATTACTGATGGCCCTGCCCGCCGGGTCCACGGAGACTTTCACTCAATAGGCAATTTTAAAATTGAATGAGGAGGTTTGACTAAGCAATAAAAGGCCGCGTTCGGAGGCAGGCTGAGGTACTTAGGAGGAATGCCACCAATTATCTTATTTATAAATCAACAGCAATTTCACTGATGACTTTATCTCAAATTTGATTAAACACAAATTTCAAAGTCAAAAATCATTTTATCTAATTCCCTTTATTGGTAATAATCACAGGTCTTCCCAGAGCCGCCACTAATCAAAACCTCCATTGATTTCCACTGAGCGAAGGCTGAGCTTTGAAGAGACGGAGAGGCTGGAGCACAGTTAATACACTCTCTTACAAAAACACACACACACACATACCGCACACTCTCACTCAAACTCAACTCCAACCACACACCCGCCTATAGACAGTTATTCTAGCTGGTCTTCAGATAGCAGGGACGACACGATGAGAAAATATAAGAACATCAGTGACCATGGTTGCTGTTATTGTACCATGCTCAGCCATGAGCCATACGTGTCCAAACTAATGCTTCCTAATGATGCTAACTTTTTCTAGCATAGCTATGGGTTTCTAATTCTCTGCTCACTCTGTTCCTCAATGGTCCGGACCACCCAGGACCACCACAGAGCAGGGTGGTGGATTTCTCAGCACCACAGAGGCACTGACTGGTGGTGTGTTAGTGTGTGTTGCGCAGGTGTGAGTGGATTAGACACAGCAGTGCTGCTGGAGTGTTCACCAACTCCAACTACCCAGCCAGCAGCGTTCTGTGGGCACTGTCCTGTGTTCTGTGTTCACTGGACTTCCTGGTGACTGAAACAAACTGCAACAGCAGATGAGCTTTTGTCTCTGATGGTAGGAGTGTCTAATAGAGTGGACACCGTGCTTAAATTGTCCAGCAGCACTGCTGTGTCTGATCCACTCACACCAACACAACACATTTACGGCATTTAGCTGACGCTCTTATCCAGAGCGACTTACAAGGTTAATGATTACAGGTAGGCCAACGTAGTGTTAGGAGTCTTGCCCAAGGACTCTTATTGGTGTATCTCAGCATAGTCACCCAGACCAGGATTCGAACCCCAGTCTCCCACACATAGAGGTGGCACTCACTACTGAGTAGTGGTGGTGTTACCCACTGAGCTACTACAACCACAACACACACTAACACACCACCACCACATCTCTGTCACTGCAGCAATGCTGAAAATAACCCAGTGCCAGTGGGTCCAGTGGGGGTCCAGGAAGGAATGAAAGGAGGCTGTCAAGACATGCAGAGAAACAGTCATAGGACACCATTAGGAACCTCAACACGGTAAGACATATGCATTTTGTATTAGGTGGCACTACACCATACTGAGAGACATTACTTCTGTATGTGTAGCTCAATAAATATTGATCATATCAGTCTAAATCTATCACCATTTATTGTTCCTGGTAACCTTTATCTTCCTTCCCAACAGCACTGCAGTCCAACCCTTTCTTCTGGATGCAACTATTCAACTGATGATGAGTTTACACATGTCTGAAATCTGTGAAGGAACTGTTATGGTATGAAAACAGTGTGAATCTTGAGAATTGTCTGCGCATGTGCTATCATAATTTAGCATCGCTATGGAAATATAATCTACTTGAACCTGTATAGACAACATAAAACCTGTTACACCCTCTCAAATGACATCTTATCATTGAGTTATATACCACGATATAGCATTCAAACAGCTAACCGTCCCATCCCTGCCATCCACACAACCAAATTCAACCATCCACCCACTCAGGCCACAGCTAACTGGCCCTGACCAGTCTGCACTCTGGCCACCTAAAATGCGTGTAACCTAAATGTCAGAGTCTGAGTTTTCCTCGCACTGTTATGACTCATTATTGCTTAGCTGCGCTAGTCGCTACATTACTCCGCTCTATGCTAGCGATGCTCAGGCGGAATAATCGAGGTTATCCCCCAGATCAGGTTCCCCATTACACCGCGGGCATCACTTCAGACCATCATCATCAACGCCATCGTCATCCTCCCCTTCCTCCTCGTTCCAGCGGACACTCCGAGCAGGTGGAGGCACCTCACGCAGGAGCGCTAGGCCTGTGCTGTAGCATGGACGAGAGGTCATTACTGCACATTAAAATCCACATTATCCACATTACAGTCCCCAGCAGTCAGGCACTATCAGTGAGTCAACAGGGCTATCTGCCCCCATGATCAGCGCTACCACACTGCTTTATAGAGAGAGAGAGAGAGAGAGAGAGAGAGAGCAAGCGAAAGAGAACGAAAGGCGCTACCCACTGTCTGACGAGGACAAGCATTCATATTTAAAGGGTCCAAATACGCTCAATGAACTCCAGTTTGCCTTTAGCTCCCTAGTGGAACGGAGAGCAAGGGAGAGAGACAGTGAGAAAAAAGAGAGAGAGAGAGAGAGAGAGAAAGAGAGAGAGAGAGAGAGAGAGAGAGAGAAAGAGAGAGAGAGAGAGAGAGAAGGGGGGGTCAGGAAGGAGAGCAAACTTTAGAAGCACTAGCTGGAGAAATCCCACAGTGATCACGCTCCTCATTTATGCCAGTCTCCAGAGAGAACGCACACTGGAATGAAATATGCATAATGTGATACATTTTTCACAATGTACATAGTTTTAGTAACACAACATTAGGAGGCTGTGTACCATATAGAGCTTATGACACAAATATAGCTGTGTCTATAGCAGCGCTGCCATGCCACATTTATGCAGGGCACTGCACTCCGAATAAGCACCGAACGTGCACACAACATCAGCTCCGCTTCTGTGGTCACCAAATGTTCTCTATTCGTCTCTATATTTTTTTTTCATGCTAGTATTTTTGCAGCACAACATCCATGGTTGCATTTCCACCCCACAAGCCCATGCAGCAAAATCACTGGCAGTGCAATGTGGTTTCCTGGATGGTTTTAATGTATGCCATTCAGTACGCTTCACCTGCATGACCCACTCCTGATGACCCTAGCACAATTCAGTCCTGGACACTACGGTGAGTCCTTCACATATTCATATTGCACATCAGTACTGGAGAAGATGCAAGAAGCAATGCGCTTTAAAAGGCAAATGCTCTTTTACTGAACTGCAGCATGGGGAGAAAGCTGTTCAGTGCTTACCAACATAGTGGTAAAACTGCCACCTTGCATGTTTGAGATGGCAGTAATGCTCCTGCAGATGGCGTTGTGGGATGATGGAGCTATGAATACTCGCGGAGTGTAAGTGATGGGATCCATAGATGGAGAAGAGGTGCTACAGTGCAGGGAATGTCTCGTTTCATGTGTGGCTCCAAAGCAGATGTTAATGATTGGCCATAGTGTGAAGGAAGTAGCTCAATCTCCAGGTGTGTGGAAGTGTAGGGTAAGGGTCTACCAGCAATGGCTAAAATCCCAGTCTACAGGAAACTCTCCTCAGAGTCATGCCAGGGAAGGCATCCACCAAATCTGGCCCAGCTGACCAACTATTTAATGCAAGAGTGTCTGAACATTGATGTGGCCTATATCCAGAAACTTGTCCAGTCTATGCCAAATCCAATCAGAGATGGTGTTTATGCACATGGAGGTATTACACGGTATGAGGTAAGCTTCGGTCATAGGTGACTATTTAAAAGACATACCAACACAGGTGAGTATTCAGATCAGCCCTGGTTCAACCACATAATACTTTAATGGAGAATAAAGGCCCTTTCACTTTCATTGTAAATGAGCCGACAGTGGAGAGTTCTATGATTTTAACAGTCATGTCATGCGTTATCTTTATAGTTTAATGCTTTGGAATTGACCAGAGAGAGAGAGAGAGAGAGAGAGAGAGAGAGAGAGAGAGAGAGAGAGAGAGAGAGAGAGAGAGAGAGAGAGAGAGAGAGAGAGAGAGAGAGAGAGAGAGTGAGACATCAGAGAGGACGAGAAAGAAGGCTTCATGCAGGGATAACGCTGAGATGGATCACCTAAAGCAAAACGCCCCAGGCTCCTCAGTCTCCTCAAAGACTCTGTATCAATGGAAGCTCAACTTCTATCACGGGCACATGCTAACCTGAGAGGCGGAAGGGGGGCTGTAGCTTAAGGGGAATATTTTGTAAAGTAACAATTCAAAAGTTTCTCTTTTTTCATGTGACTAAAAGCAGATTGTTGGCAGATTGTGTGTGCTTGAGAGAGAGAGAGAGAGAGAGAGAGAGAAAGAGAGAGAGACTTGGTAAAAGGTATCTAACAGCTGTTTTCATTAGCTCTTCCAGAGCACCTTAATCATGGCTGTTTGATTGCTAGCAGGGCTACTTCTACTCCGTGTTAGAGCGGGCAGGCAGAGGATAAAGGAGATGAATGCTGATATCATCTGTTAGGCCGTAGCAGTGAGAAACGCGGCGCTGATGGAAACGGGCCAGAGGTTGATTTGAAGTGTTTGTGAAATCTGAACTGATGAAAAATGCACTGCTCTTGTTCAGCAGGACCATTACGTAGCTTATCTGAGTCGAACGGGGCCGCGTAACTCCTGGTAGGTTGATCGGATGTTATTACAGTTTATAGTCGCAGGTCTGATTTCTGTTTCACCAGCAGTGATTTCCTTTCAGCTCTCCGGTCTCTCTCACTTCTCACTCCGTAGTCTCAGAACCGAACACTGGAGAGGCAGACGTCCTGTCAGTCTCTCTCTCACTCCGTCCCCTTTCCTTTTTCTTTATCTGTCTCTCGTCCTCTCTGTTCTCTCCCTTTCTCTTTGTCCTTCGGCCTTCTATAAATCTCAGCCTGCTCTTCCTCCCTCTTTTCCTCTCTCTCTCTCGCTTCCTCTCTTTCTCTTTCTTTTTATTTTCCATATATCCTGTTTCTTCCTTATTTCCTCTCTGTTCATCCTCTAAATCTCATTCTTTCTTAGCTCTGTCATTCTCTCTGTTTCTCTCATTCTCTCTCCCCGTTCTCTGAACCTCTCTGTTCTGTTTCTCTCATTTTTCCTTCTTCCTCTATATTTCTGTCATTCTTATTTCTCTTTACTTCTCTCTTTGTCCGTTTTATCTTTCTCTCTTTTCCTTTCCTCTCACTTTTCTTTCTGCCTGTCTTTTTTTTCATTCTCTCATTCTATCTCTCTTTTTGTATCATTCCTTTTCTTTGCTTCTCTTCTGTATCTTTCTCTCTTTTTCCTCTATTCACACAATATATCTCATTCTTCCTCTCTTTTGCCGTCTCACGCTTTCATTTTCTCTTTCTCCTGCTCCTTCTATTTATTTTGCTCACTCTTTCTGTCTCTTTATTTTTTCTTTCTATTTCTTCTATTTCCTTTTTGCTCTCTCCCTCTATCATTGCTTGTCTTAGATACTCCTCTGTATCTCTCTCCTCTCTTTATCTTTTATTTTATCTTTTATTCACTCCTGCAATTTCTCTTCTACCTTTTCACACTCTCCCTCTTTCTCCCTTCTTTCTGTCTTTCCTTCACTTGTTATCTCGTTTGCTTTCACTTCTCCTCTTCTCTCTCTTTCTATTTCTGTACATTCTGTTCATTATACAGCCACATTCATTTTCTATTTCTTATTCTTTCTTTCCCTGTTTTCCTCAGTTTTATTTACATTTTCTCTCTCTCTCTCTCTCTCTCTCTCTCTCTCTCTCTCTCTCTCTTTTTCCCCTCCCTCTCACTCTTTCTCCCATCCTGTTATACTTTCTCTTGTCTCTCTCCCTCTTCTCTCTTTCTTTCTCTGTCTCATTTTTTCTTGTTTTCACTTTTTCATTTGTCTTTGTTTTTTCTATCTGTCTTGCATTCATTCTCTTGCTCTTCCTTCTCTCTTCCCTCTCCTCAGCATTCTGTATTTTCTATTTCTCTCTCGCTCTTTTTACTCACTCGCACTCCCCCTTACACTCTCTCTTTCCCTATCTTTCTCTCCCTCCATTTTCTCTCTCTCTCTCTCATCTCCCATCCTCCAACACTGTTTCTTCCTCCTTTTCTCTCTCACTCCTCCACTCTTTACTACCTTTGAAAAAGCTCTCCATCCCTCTCCCTCAATCTCTTTCTTCTCATCAGCCACCTCCCTCAAGAGGTTCTCCTCACTCTACATTTGCTGCATTATCCAGCTCAGTCATGATGGTACCTTGGTCTACCTCTGTTCCCACCGTGCAGAGGGAATTCTCTTCAGATCCAGGACGTCCTGTCGGCGCGGGGCTCATTCCCAGCTCCCTGATTGGTTTAATGTGCGGCTAGTGCTTGATGTTCGCAGCTAACTGAAGGTAGCCTCTCTTCCTTCGAGGGAGGAGATGCGCTGAAGGCTGAAGGTTGGGGAAATCAGGCCTGTGTTCTTCTCACCCGCTCTTTTCTTTCTCTTTGCTCATGCGGGGGTTCTGCCTGTCTCCATTCCAAGGCGCCTCTGGCTACAGAAAAGATTCCTTTGACTTCTTCACTCACAGAGTGTCCATGATCAAAGGTGTTCCCCAGTCTCTCTTGACAACCTCGCAGTGGGTTCGTCATGACCCCGTGTTTACGTCCGGCTGAATTTCTCTCTCACTCTCTTTCTCTCTTTCTTTTTTTTCCTCTTTTTTGAGAAAGATAGATGTGTCAAAGTCAAAGCCACACGCACTCAAAGCGCTTGTTTCCTGCTCTCTGTGATTTCAGCAGCAGCTGCTGTTCATATGTGCTGTGATTATGTTAACAAAGCTTTTTTTTTCTCCCCTCTCTCTCTCTCTCTCTCTCTCTCTCTCTCTCTCTCTCTCTCTCGCTCTTTCTCCCTCTCTCATTTCTCTCTCTCTCTCTCTCTCTCGCTCTTTCTCCCTCTCTCATTTCTCTCTCTCTCTCTTTCTCTCGCTCTTTCTCCCTCTCTCATTTCTCGCTCTCTCTCTCTCTCTCCCTCTCTCTCTCTCTCTCGCTCTTTCTCCCTCTCTCATCTCTCTCTCTCTCTCTCTCTCTCTCTCTCTCTTTCTCTCGCTCTCATCTCTCTCTCTCTCTTTCTCTCGCTCTTTCTCCCTCTCTCATTTCTCTCTCTCTCTCTCTCTCCTTCTCTCTCTCTCGCTCTTTCTCCCTCTCTCATTTCTCTCTCTCTCGCTCTCTCTCTCATTCTCTCTCTATCTCTCTCTCTCCCTTCCCCTCCCTCTCTCATTTCTCTTTCTCTCTCATTTCTCTTTCTCTCTCTCTCTCTCTCACTCTCTCTCTCTCTCTCCCTCTCTCTCTCTCTCTCTCTCTCTCTCTCAATTCTCTCTCTCTCGCTCTCTCTCTTCTTCTCTCTCTCATTTCTCTCTCTCTCTCTCTCTCTCTCTCTCTCTCTTTCTCTACCACATGCCTGCACTGAGAACAGAGGACGTAGTGAATTGGCTTGATTCGAATGTGCATCATTTTCACTGGAATAAGATCCATTACATCAAGGTGGCTACTATTAGGAGGTTGGACCAGAAATCTCACTCAGCATAATGAATCTAGGTAGAAGTTCCAACTCCAACTTCAGTTGCAGCATGGCTAAAACTAAGCTGGGAATGTCAGCAAATCTACCACCCTTGAGGAACCTCCACCCACGGTACCCGGGGTTGTCGGCACCAGATGAACAATTGCACCAAACCCGGTGAACAGCCTTGGATCTGCAGAATCGATCTTTATTTTTGGGGCCCACATACACAGACTGCTAATGGGCGGGTGAAATCTTTATTTATATAGGTGGCCATGGAGACATTGTTGCCTGGACCACTGTTGATATTGAAAGCAGCAGGTGAGAAAGAAGACCATATAGGGACACGCCAGCATAACTCAACAGAACATCATCCCAATAGTCCTCCGCTTGTCCGTACATGAGTACATGTTACAGAATACATACATAGATCACACAGAACATACATATTATAACACATAAGACAACATAATTTATTACACATACAGCATATAATAAAACTCCTTATGTTAGTGCTTATGTTAGCTTGATCAAATGACAAAGAATTGCACTTGACACATCTCAGGCTCAGCCTCAGATGCTCCGCCCACTAAAGCCACTAATAGACTCTGTAAATCTGGCATGAGTCTGGCATTTGGGATCGGATCTATCCTAACAACGTATCCGTTTCCAGGCATACACAATCAATCGAAATTAATATTGCACTCTAAACTGACTTCAGTAGTTCACTAGACATTTACATCTAGAGATCAAGAAATGTAGATGTACCCTCAACCACATGGTCACTGTTTCAGGTTTCTGCATAATTCCACAGTTCAGATGTCAGCAACAAGTGATTTGATATGAAATGGTCCATTGTAGAGAACCATGTTTAAAACCCCTGTACAGTGGTGGTGATGGGAACCACCAGTGACCCTACATGTGTTCTGAGTATGTATACGTAATGTTGATGACGGATGAAAAATATGGGGACTATTTTGCCTTACCACACTCTACAATCTGTATGTACCTCCGCAGCATCCCCAGATTTCTTTAAAATACATTTTAGGGCAAAAACTTAACGTCTCAGGCAGCATGTTCATGACTATTTCATGTACGGACTTATGTGAGAGAGCTATCACTGAGATTTAACTTTCAGCCGCCTGGTTCCATTCAATTGTCCCAACTGCGAATAACTGGTAGTTCCTCTAGAAGAGACCAATTCACATCAAACCACCCTGGACTAAGTTTTCCATAAGTGTTGCAGAGCTACCACCATGATAACTGAAGATAAACAGTGTTTAAAATGATAGTCTCTCTATCATTTAACCATGGTAGGTGTTCAATGACGCTTTCGGGGGAAATGCAGCCCTGAATGATTTCATGGAATCCCCTTTTAGGTTGCCACTGTATACCTAAAATTGGTTTCAAAAGTACATGACATTGACATTCCTGTGGGGAAGTCTTTGTGTTTGTACATATTCAATTTTTTTAAAGTAAAAAAATGAAATAAAATGTTAAAACATTTATTTTTTTTTACTTTTTGTCATAAATTAAAAACACCCATTGCCCTTTACGTTGTAAATGGCCTACAATGTTCTAGAAACAAGTCTGGTTCCACTGACTTCCATTAAAAGTACGCTCCTTCTCATGTTATCATTTTGGAGATCCAAGGTTCTGTTCTGACAGCAGCGATATAGCACAATTACGATCCGTAAATAAAGATACTGAACTCATACACAGTGAAAAGTACACAGCTTTCTTTGTTTGGCTTTGTGTTGTTTTTGGAAGAGTAAACAATTTCTCATTTGACTGAATATCATGTTTGCCAGCGTTCTGTATTTCTTATCCAACTTCATAACATTTGCTATGAAGGAACAGAATTCTAGGCACACAGCAAGCGAAGTGAAAAACAAAGTCATGTTCATTTAACCTATCATCACCGTCCCGAGAAAAACAAGGATCTCTAAAATGGCAACTTTAAAGGAGAGGACAAAAACCTACCTTAAGTTTAATGTAGGTCAATGGAACCGGACTTCTTTCCGAGGGGTCATTTCTGTTGGTCCATTCAACAATAAATTTTTACACAAGGTAAACGGCAGCTGCTGTGTTCAAATGATGGAAAAAAATCTAAATCTACAAAAAACAAAATTAAGATATGGGATTTTTTAATATATGGACAGTGACACCATTATATCTGGGTGGAAATGATGTACACGTGCACACATGACTGATGTACATTGCAGAAGCAAGCTAGAAAGAGGGAGAGCGATGCAGAGTTTGGCTTTGTCCAAGCACCTAATGGGCAACACAATCACATTATCTGACGGCCACAAGTTGCCACAGCCCCCTATTTTTGTCTTAGTAGCATAAAGAACAAGCGCTCCTTCTCCACAGATGCTACAGATAAAAGACCAGCTTTGAAAGAACCAGTAAAAAGCAGCACCTGCAAACGTCTCGGTGTCAGCAGGCCCTGACTGGTCGGAGTGACCCGGGGTCCGGACCCGTAGAGGAGACTGAATGAGACGGAGCGAAAGAGAGAGAAGCGCAGTGCCATGCAGCCTCTATAGTGATAAATGAGTTTGTATTGTGTGTCAGTGTGGCTTCCTGCCAGCCGGGGCAGTCTCTATTAAATTAGCACTTGTCAATGTGGCCGATGCTGATTGATAAATGGCGGTGTCAGGGCTGAGGGACGTCGCTGTTTTATTCTGCTGGAAAGGCCCTTTGTGACATGCAGAACACCAAAGCTAATTGTGGTGTTGCTTTAATTCAGTTTAAACCTTCCATTGATTGTATCGTCCATCAATGCAAATTCCGTTTAGGTATAAATCTTTGGAAACCCAGCGGGATGGGAAGGGGATATTTAGTTTAGCTAATGCCCACTCAAAAAAAATGCATGTAATTAAAAGTGAAGCTGCGTCTGGAACTTAGTATCCTCAATACCTGCACTATATTAACAAAGCTATCAGCCAAGTCTCCAAAAGGGTCTCATAGAAGAAGCACTGGGCGGTTCCATAAAGAGCCTTTCAATGGATGGCCTGTGTAAAGAACTGAGGTATGCAAGCAGAGATGCACATTGAGTCCAAACCTATAACGTCTTATTTATTTTCTAATAAACATTCAGTACAGCAACCTTTTCTTTCCACTGAAATGCAGCTATAAGTTATTAGCAAAATCCCTCAATAATAATAGACAGGAGGCAAATTACTCAGGAAAAGTCAGGACAATTAGAAGTTGCTACTTAGAGCAAAACCCAATAAAAGTGTATCTGCACAGAGTGAATGGGTTCTGTCCCCACCCTCCCCTCCCCCCTTGATTTGGTGCCAGCATATACTAGAGTTCAAAGAACCTCCACACAATGTAGACAGGCTGGTTTCTTCCTATAAGCAGGTTGCTTGGGGCCTCAAAGCAAAGCAAGTGGGCCTTGGTTGTTTCTTTGTTTTGGTTTTTATTGTTAATTATCCGAAAAAAAGTATTATATATATTTAATATATTTATATTTAATATATTTATTTATATATATATATATATATATATATATATGCACACACACACACACATATATATATATATATATATATATATATATATATATATATATATATATATATATACACAAAGCTACACTAAAAGCTAATTTCTACACTAACGTCGGCACACCTGAAAAAGAAGACATTAAAGACATGACTGCTTATGAAATAATGCAGCTATATTCTATATGCATCTGTGCAAAATTATTCATCCTTTTGCATCTGTGACACACTTTTGCAGAATGCATACATTGTTAATGGTGTATGTGTAAAATGTATGGGTTTTAATGTTGGAAGCTGTTATTCGCAGATGTATGTATGTGTGTATGCTTGTATGTGCGTATGTGTGTGTAAATGTGTACTCTATATATATATTATATAATATAATATTATATATATTCATTTTATGTGGGGAGCACAATATATTAATGTATATACAATTATTATTACATACACTTAGGGGTGAGTATCTCATATGAGGAATATTCTGAGACTGAAAAGTATTTGTCATCTGATGCCATCTCTCTCTCTATATATATAATATATATATATATGCAAATTAGGCTTGTTTTTTCTTCTCTGTGCAGCTATTTTATGGTGATGCAAGGTTTATACGCTCTTTTTTGTTAGCACCGTTTGGCACGTTCCCACCACTGGTCCTCATATTTTTCCTCTCTCGTATCAGGAAATAGAAATAAATTCATAGGGGTCGAAAGGTACTAAGTCGAATCTAAAAGTTTGTGTTTTATGCATGTGGACAATCAACACAGACTTCAAAGAGTGGAGCATTTAAAACCACCTCACATTTCCGCCTGCGGTCGCTCGCAGCATTTTTTTTTTTCTCCTCCTCCTTTCAAAGACTGGACATAGCTGAGCGTTTGGAGAAAGACCGCAGGCATGCCGAATGATTGCCAGCCATGCAAATAATCACTTACTTACACTCGATGAGTTTGCTTTGGATAAGGCAAATTACCATTTGAAAATGAGCTGAAAAACACTCTGGGCAAGAAGCTTGCATCGCGAGTCTCTGGGAGTCTATCTCCCATTCTCTCTCTCTCTCTTTCTCTCTCTCTCTCTCTCTCTGTGTCTCTGAAGCGTAAGGAAAAGAGAATGCAGAAAGAGGGGGAGTTGGAGAGAGGAGAGATGGAGAGAGAGAGAGAGAGAGAGAGAGAGAGAGAGAGAGAGAGAGGATGAAATGAGAGTGAAAACGCATCGAGACCTCGCAGCCTGAGCACTGCTGCCAAAAGTATTTTGTGCTTGATTGAATGTCATATCAGTGCAATATGTCTGATTTCGGCAAGTTCAATTCAAATCTTGCATTAGGTTACACGCCATAAATGCTTGTCGCAGGAGGCGCGAGGAACCCCTATTGTTTTTCGACTGGAAAATGCATGCAAATGTCCCACGTATGTATAGACTTCTGAGGATGTGTCGCAGTTTGCCATTAGCATCCAGATAAGCCCCAGGGCGAAGCCATTTTTCTCTACGGGAATGCCATTTTTCAAATATCCCCATGGGGCTCGGTGTTAACCTATAAGTTCTGATGCCTATATGTTTTGCCCTAGATCACAACCATCTGTCACACGTGTGTCATTTGAGCTATATCTTCATATATGTTTTAAATAGGAATGTATAGAGAAATACACTCTGCGCTATATACAAGCTGGCAAACATGC
Organism: Prochilodus magdalenae; assembly: GCA_024036415.1. Taxonomy (NCBI): domain Eukaryota; kingdom Metazoa; phylum Chordata; class Actinopteri; order Characiformes; family Prochilodontidae; genus Prochilodus; species Prochilodus magdalenae. The sequence continues at coordinate 26,370 of JAMWET010007408.1, read as the reverse complement.
ACACTTAGCTGACATCATAAAACTTCATCATAACCATCCATGCAAACCAGGACGCTCTGTGAAGCATGGTACTGCAGTGGCTTTGGCAGAGGTAGGCCTGACTAGCTGGTTACATGGTACAGTATTGTATATATCATAGTTATGATTTAATAAGGCCTTTAAATGTCCAGCTCACTCTCTTACTCATTCACTCATCTTACAAACAGCTCAGTCATTCTGGGTCACAGTGGGTGCTGGAGCCCATGCCAGTGGTCATTGGCCCGAAGACAGGAAACACCCTCTACAGGCCGTCAGTCCATTGCAGGGGGCATGTATGTAGCAATATTCAAATTTTGCCTACTTAATAAGGAATTCCATAGATTCTGAAATGCATGATTAAACAATAAACAAGCTCATTAGGGTTTGATGTAAAATGGCATGTTCTAGACAAATCATATTTCTATTTGGAAATGGCTCCTGCCATGACGCTGGGATAGGCTTGAGAAGCTCCGTCAGCTAAATGGATGTAGCTCAATGGTAAATGATGGGATGGATGAATGAATGAATGAATGAATGAATGGTGTTGGTGTAGCTCAGCGGATAACACCACTGCCCACCTGTAATGTGATTAACCTTGTAAGTCGCTCTGGATAAAAGCGTCAGCTAAATGCTGTAAATGTAAATGAATGAATGAATGAATGAATGAATGAATGAGTGGATAGAGGTTACCAAGAAGAGTAAACGATCATGTATTTAGACAGATATGGGCAATACTTATTGAGCTACACATACAGAAGCAGTGCCTCTTAGTATGGTGTCGAGCCGCCATGTTTGCTAACACAACATGCCAGACGTCTCAACATGGGTTGTAAAGGTTCCTAATGGTGTCCTGTGATAATCCATCCCATGCAGCTTGAATATTCTCACACAGTTCCTGCAGATGGTGCGGTAGGGGTGGAGGTGGAGTGACACCACGCCTTCTGGAGGTGTGACAAAGACTTCACACACTGATTCATTGGTCATCTCCACCAAGATGAAAGCAGGACTCATCACTGAAGATGAGTCCATGTCTGCCATTCTGAGTCACTCCATGACAGCCTGCCATGGCACCATTGCAGTCTTTGGTACCATTGACATGGTGTTAAGGATAGTCGCCGTAACCATCTGCGTCCATGTAGTGCTGCGTCTAGCAGTCTTCTGCCAACATTGCTGTCACTAACAGGATGATTCATGGAGGGCATCCCTGCTCGCTTATGTCACATGCATGAACAAGAATGAGACTTGAATCATTAGCATGTCTCACACTGTCAAACCAACCCACCAAGTTTCATTCCTGTGGGTTGATTCCTTCTGGGTGCAACTATTTGTACAACTATTCTTCAGATGAGGAG
>JAMWET010007408.1:0-20000 GCA_024036415.1 Prochilodus magdalenae | reverse complement strand
AGAATGGCAGCAATGAACTCGTCTTCAGTGAGGAGTCCCTTTTGCTTTTGTCTTGGTGAAGAAACCAGTGAATCTGTGTGTGGAAGCACCAGGTCAGCACCAAGATGAGCGGTTTGTTGTCATGTATTACATGTCCAGAAGGCCTGGTGTCACTCCACCTCCACCCCTACCGCACCATCTGCAGGAACTGTGTGAGAACATGTATTGGATTATCACCATTAGACACCATTAGGAATGTTTACAACTGCATGCTGCTGAGATGTTGTAGTGTAGTAGAAGTGGTTGGTGTAGCTCAGCGGATAACACCACTACCCACCAAGTAGCCACCACCCCATGTGGGAGCTGCGAATCCCAGCCACTAGATGCTGTTTGTGACTACACTGTGCTATACACACTGTAAGAGTCCTTGGGCAAGACTCCTAACACTACACTGGCCTACCTGTAATGTGGTTAACCTTGTAAGTCGCTCTGGATAAGAGCGTCAGCTAAATGCCAGAAATGTAATTGTAAGCTGGTACTGACTAAACTGCAAAGCAAAACAATGTTGCCATACTTGAAGACACTACTTCTGTATGTGTAGCTCTGTATATATACTGTACATTATATATATATTTTTTTTTAATATGGCTTTTTATTCATATATATATATCACTGCGTACTTCAGCCATCTTCTTAACTTGCTCAGCAAATGGTATACTACTACCTCCATCTATACTTTACACTTTACTTTGACTCAATTTTTATACTTTTATACTTTATATTGTATCTCTGTCTCTATCTGTACAACTCTATCTTGTACTTCTGTTGTTACTTCTGTGTAGTCTGTATATCTGCTACTGGATGCCTTGAATTTCCCTCTGGGATCAATAAAGTATCTATCTATCTATCTATCTATCTATCTATCTATCTATCTATCTATCTATCTATCTATCTATCTATCTATCTATATATATATGTGTTTGTGTGTGTGTGTGTGTGTGTGTGTGGTGCTGCTCAATCTTCCTTCAAGGCAGACAGCCTATAAATATAACAGCATGTTTAGCCATGGCTTTCATTTAGCTGTACATTATGACAGCATACTACAGACAAGCACTTTGGAATACAATCAAATTCCAAGTATACCTGCGTGACTCTTTACATTTGTCTCCAGTGTGTGGACATAGCGTAGATTTCCCCATGAAACCTTAACAGCAAAAAGAACATCCAAACTAGCAAGCAAGCAGAGGCCAGTGCGTAAAGTCGAACCCCCCTGACCCCCGAGTGCACGCTCTATAGGCGGCCTCATAATGAGAGTATATGGCTTTTCATTAAATATGCAGCACTATATGACATGCAGAGGAATATGTTGAACAAATGTTTGGTGATTAAGTGGGAGAGATAGGGCTAAATAGCTGTGTTCACCGCTAATAAATCAGCTGTAATTACCGCACTGACAGCAGGGGGGTTCATATTGGAGAAGACATGGAGGCTTTATCAGACAGTCACATGACCATGCTCTTTTTTTTTCCCTTTCTTTTTGGCCCACTCTAAATGCACCGTCATTCCCAATGTTTGCTGCTAATGAACAAGCAACAAAACCGCTATACGCTAACTCCACCTTACAACCTACGAGCTAGCATGGAGAGATGTACGTGCCTCTTTCAGCCTGTCTGGCTCAGGTCGGGAGGTGGAAGGTCAGAGGTTAACCTGCTCAGTTAGGATCAGGAGAGCCGAGCTCAGGGGTGAAGTGACTGCAACAAAGGAGGAAGTGTTAGCCGAGTGCTCGGCGCACCGCTAATATCCAGCTTCACCTCTGTCCCCCCTTCAGGGAGTCTCCGCTACCCTGGGGGAACACTTCAATACCAGCAGGCCTCGAATGGAGCACTTTTGATCTTTGTCAAGGAATCCGCTCCAAAGTGTGAGACCGTCTCTCGCTCCCTCCCTCTCTTTTTTTCAAAAAGATGAACGGAAAAAAGGGTATGGAGAAAGTGGCGCGGAAAGGAGAAATGCCCTCTCGTTTTAGGGTTAAAAGAGAAAACTCTGAAGGACACATTAGCAAAAAAGCTGCTCTGTTTGGCTCGCTCACCTTTCAAGTTGGCAAGCCCAAGGTCAGAATTATGGTCAGCTACACAGTTTAAAGTTCCACTTCATACTCAATACCTGCATTATATAACATAAAGCTGCTGCCATATTACAGTGGCTACATTACTCCTTTCAAAAATCTCCTGTTTCCAATCATTAGCTAGGTCTTCCAACAGTGAATATTGCTGCCAACTTGGCATTACGCTTACATAAGCTAAGCCACAAATGGCTAACACTGTACCTAGCTCAGTAGCATGCAACGCTAGCTGTGGTTTATGCTTAAGTTTAGATTACTATTGCACTTTGTGGTTAAACATTTAGCGAAGAATGCTACGTCACTCATTCGTTCGTAATTACAGATCCATCGCTGGCCTACACCAGTCCTTAAAAATTACTCGTCTAGCCCAACTGTTGCTCTAAAGTGCCGACATCTTAACGTTTGCCTCCTGGCTCACTACCACCAATTTGGCTTTATCTAGTTGTCTGGTTAGTGGCCTCCACGCCTGCTGCTCTGATCTAGGAGGATCTACAGAGGTCTCGACTCTCCAAGACCTGTACCGAGGACGTGGCCTACCCCAATCAGTCTTTACCTTCCAAATAATTGTATCCTGCAAATTCTATAATCATAATGAGGACCAACATCACTCCTGCCTCCTGAGTCTTTCTGGTACAGTTGATTTATACACGTACATGTGACTGATGGATGCATTTATTTCAATTTCAAATACAGTTTCTTGAAGACTCTTTGGTTTCAAATTGGCCAGCCCAAGGTACAGTCAGACATGCAGTCATGCAAACTCTATTAATATGTTTAGGTATTATTATAATAATAGTAATAATAATAATTATTATTATTAGCCTTTCTCAATACAGCTATTGCCAAATCGAGACTAGCTGCATGACTAGCTGCAAAACTGCATGAGGATAACAGAAATCCACAATTTGCTAGCACTGTTGTGGTGTTTAGCAGTGATTAGCATGGTAGCTAGTCACATTAGATGCTAGCTCTGGCCTATTTTCTACTTTTAAGTTACCAAGAGGAGTTCACATGGTTCCCATGAACCCTTTTTGTACTGTATTGCTGTGCTGTGTTGTGTAACTGTTACTGACTGCTAAACTTCCTTCGGGATCAATAAAGTATCTATCTATCTATCTATCTATCTATCTATCTATCTATCTATCTATCTATCTATCTAAAGCCCTCAGAAGACGTTTGTGTTGGGTTTTTTTCTTGTGTTTTGGTAACATTGTATTTTTTTATGTTGATGTTGGTTTTATGTTACAAAGTGCCTGAAATCTATGGATGTTCATAATTAATGACCTGATTGCCAGCATTAGAGCCCCAAAACATAAGTCCATCACTGCCCAGATGGCAAGCACATAGTGGAAAATGAGGGGCGAAAAACGACGTTTTGTCTAAAACTACTGTTAACCTCTGGCAGGCCACCCAGAAAAACCTGAGCAACACACCTGTGGACCAGTCGCTTTGCCGTTAGTGGGCCAGCATTGGTCTGCTAGCCTCTAGCTTAATGAAAATGCACTCCCACCAACAGAATTCCTACAAACAAACTAGCCATGTTCCATTACTCTTTCCATCATAATGTATGTCATCTTTATTTCTTCATTTCAGTTTTAACTTTTCAACGGAATATCCAACCGGGCTATTCCTGCTTTTACTGGAATACCTGGAGCGCACAGCTTCTCCAGATATCCCACACATACTTGCGTTCCTATAGCGCGGATCACTCAGTCAATTAAGGCCGACATTAATCAGACCATGCTGGCCTGGAACAAGATGAAGGAGGGTGCTTTTCATAGAGGCCTGTGTAACGGAGAGCTGCGCGGAGAGTGGATATGCTGACTTGGAAAGATAAGAGTTTGAGCTTTTTGGTGTCCTCACGTTCAGAAGAACAACTCGTTTTTTTTTATGTGTGTGTCGGCAACGAGGGACCCCCGGTTTGTCTGCGGAAGTAGGAGAATTTTGTTGTTTCGCCGCCTTTGACTAAGGTCATACCAAATTAACAGCCTATCTTGGGCATAAAAATAGCATACCATTAATTTTTTTTTTCTCATTCCTCTCCTCCTCATAAATCTTAAAGGTTGACCTGATTATTTTTTTTAACGTTAAACTATGTGGAGAAATTAAAAGAGCGAGAGAGGAGCAGGGGGGAAAACACGTCGAAATAAGCAGACTGGACTAATTTTAGCGCCGTCTTTATTGGCCCGGCTTCCATGTGGTCCCTCAGCCAGTTCCATGATCACTCTTCGACATGTGTTGACAATAGAGCGCAAAGCGGATGTACATTTTTCTTCTTTTTAATTACGACCCAAAAAATAATGACAATGATAATAATAACAGCTGCCCACAAATTCTCAACCGTCAGCCAAAAACTTTAATTGAAATTGGGCAACTTTGTCAGCCACTGGACCCGCCCAATCCGCTGATGTATACATGCACATGTGACGAATGAATGTTTGGATGTATTTTCCTTCATGCAAACTCTATAAACAACATGCAAACTCCATAAACATGTTTACTTATGTTTATTAGTATTGTTATTGTCAGCTGCCGGGCCCGCCCAGTTAACTGATGTATATGTCACCGGGGAAAAGACGCACACCAAATGACAAAACTCTTTTTCGGGTATATAGATCCCTTTCTAGGGATTTTATGAGTTGTTATATAGAAAATGTATGTTAAATGATCAGCAATAAAAATAAAGAGCAGCAATAAGTCACTGGCTACTTACAATTAGCCTCAAAAGTAACACTTATGCCACAGGAGTATAACTTTTGGTAGACTCCAATTGCTGGATGCAGTTCTACTCAAAACAGGTATAAAAAATAAAAGAAAATACACAATGTACACAAAATCAGTCAGAGCACAGTACAGTAATTGGTAGTGGCACTATAAACACAGAATGGAGAAGTAACATTAACACTGTACTATAGTTACAACTCTCAGAACGATTTTACTCGTTTTTACTAAGCTCACCTCAATTTACACATCCCTGTTCAACAGTCTCATGCCATCAGGTGATATTAGAGAAACAGCTTCTTATATTTTACAAGGCTGTCTCTGGATGCACGAATATTTACTGACAATGGCGAATCCCAAAAATCGCTAGCTTTAGCATTGCTTCTCTGTCCCCGCTACAAGCCCCACCCTTTCCTCTTGCAGCGCGCCAGCAGGTTAGACAGAGACTCTTAAAGGTACAGCCACACCCTAGGTATTTGTATATGGTTCACCACCTGGCTACATATACATGTGACTGATGAATGTATTTCGTTCCTTGAGAACTCTAAAAAACTCTGACAAGGCTCTCGTTGGTTTGAAATCGACCAGCCCAAGGTACAGCCAGACTTCTAGTCTTCAAGGCAAACACTTTAAACAACATGCAAACTTTATAACGTGTCTATTTATGTTTATTATTATCCTCTCCTAATATGGCTATTGCCAAATCTAAACCACTAGCTAGATCTAAGCTAGATCTGCATGATGATAACAGATATCCACAGTTGTTTAGTGGTGGTTAGCATTGTAGCTAGTCACATTAGATGCTAGCTTTCGCCTATTCCTTACTTTTAGGTTACCAAGAGGGGTTCACATGCTTGCTAAAGCCCTCAGTAAACCCTTACCGTTAGGGGCCCCGCATTGGTCCGCTAGCCTCTTGCTATCAGGGCGTACCTAGGCCATATCTATCCCTTACATGTATTCTTGGTATAAATGTATTATCCTTACTTTGCATGAACATAGAGGTGCTTCGACATGAGTCGATCATGTGTTGACAATAGAGCGCAAAGCAGATGTACTATTTTCTTCGAAATTGCTCTTTTTAATTACGACCAAAGCAAAAAAATAAATAAATAAGAAGAAGTAGAAATAGCTACGCACAAATGTTTAACCGTCAGCCAAAAACTTTAATTGAAATTGTGTAACTTCAGCAAGTGGACCCGCCCAATCCCAAACCCCCCCCCACATTCCCAACTCCACTCCAATGATAATCAATTTTCAGGTAATAAAAAGTCTTGCTTAAGTCTAGCAGGCCTAAATCCTTTAATTGCGGCTCCAGTGGTTAACAGGCTTAGCTGTTTCTTAAGAATGTGGTCAGCGTGCTGTTTAAATAGATCCTAATTATTTCTGGTTGAAGGTTTGAGATTTGTTAGCTCTTGTGCGACGCCACGATAAAAAAACGCAGACACGCACACACACTCACACATTTGTCTTTCAAACATAATCATTACAAGTGCATTAGATGAGCAATGGCTGCTAAGAGGTTACAACTTTATTAGCGCGTGTACCCCGCTAGTAAAGGGCCTGGCACCCAGCAAAAGCAGATTATGTCTCCGAATCAAGCCAGAACTAATGATGAAGTCCCACAACAGAGTCAATTATGGCATTTTCATTAGTGTCTTTGTGTGGCGTGTTTTTTTTTTTTTTTTTGCTGTTTGTTATTTTAATAATACGAAGCGCCGGAGTGACAGCGGGGCTTATGGTGGATTGGGCGCCGGGGGCCAATCAGCATCCAGAGTGCTCCAAGGCCAACTAGAAGACTTCTTTTTTTCTTCCTTTCTTTTTTTCCTTTTTTTCCCAGCAGATGGAAGAAGAAAGCCCAGCATCATGGGAAAGTGATGGGCACCACTTACATCATCAGAATATGCTAATCAGCTTGTGAAATGCTGATGAACTTCAGCATTGCAGGAGAATGAGGACTTAAAAGCCACAATAATGTTATGATAATTGAGTGTTTTCATGTCGGAGTCGGACTTAGTTTGAGTGGAACTGCTATTATAAACTCCAGTGGATTTTTTTTTCATTTTGTTTTTTTTTTCCTTTCTGTTCGGCTTTCCCTCATTCTGCAAGGCTGCTCCCACCAGTCAATGAATCAGATGCAGGTTATGAACATAAAAAAGAAGAGATGAAAGTATATCTGCTTTATTGGAAGCTGCTTATGCATCTAATTGCATCTGCAGGGCAAAATTCTTGAAACCTTTTCTTTGCAGTCAGCACTTAACATGTAAGAAAAGTAGCTAGAACTGCTCAGAATTGTTCATAGTGGTGGTGATAGGAACCAGACGTCTGAAGTATTTAATTCCTCCAAAAGTTAAATAGTCCATAAGCTCACCAGACAAAAAATGAGTTACTGAAATGTACAGTAGCTAATAGTACACGAAACAAATAACACAAACGAATAACAGCGGTGATTGGGTTTGGCATGGACTGGACACGATTCTGGATGTAGGCCACGTCAATGATCAGCCACTCTTGTACTGAATAATTGCACAGTTGTGCCAGACTTGGAACTTTGGAAGGGAGAACTGTGTAACGCTTTATGGCACCACGTCACACGCTAACAACTATAGGTCTTCAGCTAACTATAAGAAGAAGCTAGCCTGGTGTTCCCAGTATGGACATTAAGGCAGAAGCTTGGAAAAGATGGAAGAAGACATAGTCTGAGGAATATGGTTGGTGTAGCTCAGCGGATAACACCACTACCCGCCAAGTAGCCACCACCACACGTGGGAGACTGGGGTTCGAATCCTGGTCTGGGTGACTATGCTGTGCTACACCAATAAGCGTCCTTGGGCAAGACTCCTAACACTACACTGGCATTTCTGTAATGTGATTAACCTTAAGTCGCTCTGGATAACAGTGTCAGCTAAATGCCTAAAATGTAAATGAATATAAATGACTGGAGGGAGTGACCATGCAAGAGACCAGATGAAAGTAAATCTTGGACTGGCAAGCTAAAGAAGATGAACACAGGATGGTCTGAATGGGAGAACAATGGAAATCCATCAGGAGACTGTTCATCCCTGCTAGTGGATGAACTGTGGCATACCTGTGGCAGTGTTTCTCAATTTCTCCAGATGCAAAAAGTCATCTAACCTCTCATTTTGGGCTGCATGCAAATGAAAACAGTTTGTCTCACACCAAAAATGTTCACGCAGAATAAGACCGAAAAGTTTGCACTATGTTATTATACATTATTCTACACATACACAGTAGAAATTGCGATTGTAATCTGTAGCGCCCATATGCCCGCGTACATACAAGGAGGACTATCATTCAGCTCGTCAACAAATGCTCATGTACAGCTGTCCATAAAGGAAGCTCAAGGTATGACTAGCATACCTAGCATTAGTGGTGTATTTATTCAATACTCTTTGCAACTGTGGGCGACCCCAAGAGCATGAATACCTGCTCACATAATGCTGCCTATAATAACATTTCTAATACACAGTCATAGGAACCTGTTAGCGCTGTGCACTTTAGCATTATCATATGGTGCTAACTGGTCTAGCTTTCATGGATTGAAACATTTGGTGACCATTTGGGTCTTTAAGAGTAAAGAACAGTTGACCCAGTTAACCCCACAATCCTGATGGCTAACTCCAAATACAAGGTGATGATGATCTAACTGAAGACTGACAGTCACTCCATCATGGTCACCTATCCATGAACGACTGTTATGTGTTACCATCCATGCCAACTGCAGTACCCTAATTGCGCGTAGACCCTTGGATTGGCAATTGAAGACAGACAACAGAAGAACAAAAGCAAGGGGATAAAAAATAAAACAGCCCCTCTGAACACAGTGATGAATTCCATTAATAAAACACACATCTTGTGGCTGGCGATGCGGAGAGCAAACCTATGGCTCTTTTGAAGCCGACGAGGCTCCTTAACTTAAGCCAGTCGTGGCGCATCTGCGCACCCCCGTCCCCTTTCATGTGGTGCGGCCCACGAGCGGCTCCAGCTGCAGCGCCATCACGTCACTGTGCATCCTCCCATCCAGGATTATTTGCATTTCCTGCCCCGTTTGAGCTTCAATCAAAAAAGGCCCGGGACCACGTAGCCGGAGAAAAGAAAAGGCAGCCCACCCTCCCCAGTAATACAGCAACTCTGACTCGAACCAGATGAAACTACTCTATTTTTACCTAGGCCTGCCAAGAATAGTCTCAGGGACATCCTGCGTGGATGGGCTTCGGCCCACCGCTGCTTTGACTCCTCACTGCAGTTAGAAACAAAGACATTCCACTCCCTTAACCATCAAATGGAGCAGATTGCTGCCTTTGAAAGCGATACAGATTGATCCTTTTCTTCTGCCCCCCCACCCCACCCCCCTTATTTCTATTTATTTATTTTTTTAATTCAGCAGCAACTGCACTAAAAAAATCCTTTGACAGTGAGCCAAGCTTAAAAGCGTTGCTGTCGTAACAAAGACCTTGTATTTCTGAAGCAACTACTTTATAGCAGAAGTAAAAGACTGAAGTGTTAATGTACACTGTTACAATAAACCAGTCTCACTTAAAACCCTGTTAATTAACATTATTGACATGATTGTTTTGAAAGATATTAAATTACAGTTTTTTTTATTTCTTACACCTCTGAGATTGGTATATATATTGGTATGCTGTATATGGTTCTATATAGCAGCAAGCAGGGCCATTATATTGTTGTGAGATTGACACTGAACACTCTTAAGAAACTATGACCACTCAATGAACCATTAGTATAGTTAGAATGGTTCTTCAGGTTGATAGACCACAGTTCTGCTACTGCTGCACGCTTGACATCATACACTTTTAAGAAAGATGGTTCCTCATGAAAAGAGAAACTGGTTCAATATAGAAATGCTTGAATGATTCTTTGCATGGTGAAATGGTTCTTCAGATGGATAGAGAATATGCTGTATATGGTTCTATATAAAAGCTTTCTAAAAACTGATATAGCAGCTTAGCTTATATAGCACCAAAAGGGGTTCACTACGGTGGCTGAGAAAGCCCAACGCTCTGCAAGTTAAAAACGCGCTGCAAAGTCTCAAAACACAAGCATCAAAATGACACGACTGGCACAACATTAGCCGAACGCACTGCAAGATCTGAAAACACAAGCATCAAAATGAGACCGCTTGCAAAGCATTAACCCGAACGCAACATGCAGAAAGCCTCAAAACTAGCGCGCAGCAAACACTGAAAACATTCGAGAGCAGGCTTCCAACACGTAGAGCAGAAAGCCTCAAAACACAACGGAAGTATTTCCGAGGGACACTGAAAGAGGACGGACCCATTCGAGAGTGGGCTGCGTGGATGTAGTGTCCACACAGCCCGCTCTCGAATGGGTCCGTCCACTTTCAGTGTCCCCCAGAAACACTTCCGTTTGTGTTTTGGGGCTTTTGGCATGTGTTGTCAGTGTTTGCTGCGCGTTTGAGACTTTGCAGCGTGTTCGGGTAATGCTTTGCAAGTGGTCTCATTTTGATGCTCATGTTTTCAGATCTTGCAGCAGGTTTGGCTCATGTTGTGCAAGTCGTGTCATTTTGATGCTTGTGTTTTGAGACTTTGCAGCGCGTTTTAACTTGCAGTGCATTGGGCTTTTTTCGGCCACCGTAGTACACAGGGATTGGAAGACACTGGAACTATGACACTCAAATCAAAACTTAATGCCTAAATGGTTCTATGCTTGGTAACATGGATTCCCAAGTTGATGAAGAATGTGGTGTTTAAGGTTCTACACAGAACCTTTTTGAAAATGGTTCCACATAGCACCAGACACTGTTTTTTTTCTGTTAATAGGAGGATGCCATTGTGACAGGAGAAACCTTTTTTGCTATTTAAAACTTTTTCAAAAAACTTTATAGAAGTCATGGTTCTAAATAGAACCATTCATTGTACTATAGAACTCTTTGAAAAAAAAAAATTATGAGTATATTTATTAAATATGCACCAGTTTACCACAACAATAATAGCAATAACCAATAAAATAGTCTATGAAATAAGGTTGATCGTTTATTATTGTGAATTTGCATTCCAATTCTGTAAACAAATACTGCAGTATTCATCAATCTGCATATTTACATGTATTAAAACAAAAAGAAAACTTTGGTATTGAGCATTCCATCGCTTTGGCTGGGTTAATATAAAATAGTATTAGAGTAATTGTGGACCAGTTTATCATTTGTTGTTCACATAAAAGCTATCTAGCACTTGCCACAGTTTTAAAACACCAAAAGCAACAAGTTACAAAGCTTGAAATGACACCATGTATAGCTAGCACTGTTCAGCGCCTGAATGGCATTCCGAGCATTGTGCATTACCGTGGCTGGTTATTGATTTTTGGAGGTGGTACCAGACGAAACCGATACTCTATAAGAATTTCAAACTGTGAATGAATCAAACTTCCAGAAAGCAGCACAAAAAGCCTGTGGGCTGGTCTCAAACAGATGGATGTGAAGTAAGGGTGAGCAATAAAACTGCACATTTGCTACAGTTCCCCTCGTCTAGCGCAGGTACTGGGAGCAGAGTGTGCTTTCCATACGCACGCGGCATGCAGGAGCCTTTCAGTAATCGCCGTCCCATACCGCCCTGGAGCAACCACCCCACACCTGGTCCTGCTCAAAGAGAAAAGACACCCTTAGATTGTTCCAAATCAGTAAGCATCGCACCGGTGCTAAATCAGAACCAGCCGTAGCCACAGCACCGACCTGATCCTCATCAACCTCCAGCCCTTTTAATCCGATTAGGGACAGATCAAAGCAGAGACCAAAGATAAGACAAAGATCAAGGTTTTTTAAGGAACTTTGGTAACTACCGCACCCTTTGCTGTGGTAGGCCTATTGCATGGTACCATTTTACCAGCGTCTTTTGAAGGTACATGTGCTCCCAGGAGGCAGTGTGTAGTTTTTGACATTCATCTTGCTCCAGGTCTGCTCTATAAAGGAATCCGCTGACCAAGATCTACCCGTAAGCCGGGATAAGTTAACTTTAGTCTGTTGACTTTAATCTGTTTTCTAACTAGTTCCTGATTAACCAGAAACTCTGATCGGAAATTGAGATTAATCCGCCGTGCTTAATTCTAACCTTTTCTATAAGTCAAATGATACAGTGGGTAATTTCTAATTTAAAAGCAGAGCTATACCAGCCATTAACTTCCAATCATCATTAAAGACATTTCAGGGCATGCGGTAGCCAGAGGGCATGGTTTAAATATATATAATTAGAGTGGCAGCGTCTACCCTCAAAGGAAATCTGGGTTTTTATACAGAGGAAAAGGTTACTGTGAACTAATATCGATGCAAATGAGGAACAAAAAAATGGAAATCTGTCATTTATAAATAGGTCCAACCGTGTCAACACCGAAACACACGAGCAACAACTGCATGATGTTCATTAGGCGGTCCTAATCACGAGCTGTAGTCTGCATCCATAAGATGCAATATAGAAGGTATCGGAAATTAAAATTAAGGCACTCGTTTAAAAGCCCCGTCTCATGAACGTGTATGTGGCTGAACCTGTGCATTGATCCCACTCATATTTACTACCCTGCTACTTCCATACTACCCTACCCAGTAGAGGTTTTGCACAACAAGAGGTTTTTAAGAGTTGACCTCATGAAAGTTAAGTCAACCTGACTAATCTCTGATGACGCCATGAATAAAACCCACAAAAGAATAGGGAAACACGCTTTGGCAACAGCTTTTGAGGAAATCTCTGATGAAGCCAGTCTTCAGAAGGCTACGAGTGGTGAAATGACGTGCCCTTGCCAACATGGCATACCTGGATCGCCATTGCTAGCCTGTCAGGAACCTGAATAGATATGGACACTGGAATCTTCTCATTCACACTGGATAAATCAAGCTTGCTCATTTCCAAACGTAAGCTGCACGCCTGGACACTCACCCGCGGTGAGCGGCAGTCCCAGGAGTGCCAGAGAAGTTTAGAGCTCCATAAATAGGTACTTTCCAGGACTTCAGATTTTCCAGGATAATACAAGTGCTAAGCCCTGTCTCCAATGACACATGACTTTTTATTGTGGTCTTCAAAAAACTGGATACGACGTTCAACTTCTGATCGCTGCAGCAATGTAGACCAGCATAGTTTTATGAGAATGAAGCCAAACTCCACAGCTCAGGAGTAAATGGTTTCAATGAGCCCTGAGCCCATTGGTAACCTTCTTGGAATAAAATACCCAGAAGTATGGAGTCCAAAACTAACACCAGGGTCCTCATGTTGTGTTGTCTCTAAGGCGCACATATGATTAGTGTTATAATCAGGTGATCAGTGACTAGTGACATCAAGATCATCACCAAATAGTCCAGGTGACAAGTTTTACTTTGTGCAACCCCCAGTAACAAAAACACCAGTGTCATTCAATACTAATTTTTAGTAGTTAATAAGCCAATAAACAGGCTGAATTTTCCAAAAATCTGAACTGGTTTTTGGCTGTCTAAATTACATTCAAGGCAGTCTGGAATGCTCGATCTTCACAAGTGTATTTGCTGAACCTGTGCATGGATCCCATACTATTACTACTCTGCTACTTCAATACAACCCAGTAGAGATTGCACAACAAAAATTTTGTTGGAGTTGACCTCATGAAAGTTAAGTCGATCGGTGACTTGTGGGCTTCATTTCAAAATTATACATTCGTATAATATAAGAAAACAGTCTGAATAGAAATTCCTGATGTTCCAGAATTTACTCAGGAATCAATACCAAACTCACTGGTATCAGAAAGGTTTGAATAGTTCTTGAATACTCAATCGTTGTTGTGAGATCAGACCATCTTCATAAAAAGCAGACAAAATTCGCATAGTAATCTGTATTTAGCATCGATTATACAGTATATAGGCTGGATAATGAAACATTTAGACTAATATGGGCAATATTTTTTCATAAAAAGCTGAATTACGTTGTAATTATCTAAGTTCAGCTGACTAGACAAAGAACAGCATATTGTCCACAATGCTAATTTGAACTCGGATACATGGCAAATGCTAATAGGCTGATCTTGTACATACAAAATAAATACTATTGGAAGCTCATAAAGAAAATGTACATAGGTTTGGGAAAGACATTACCCAAGAGAAAGTCGACTATAACACACATATATATATATATATATATATATATATATATATATATATATATATATATATATATATATATATATAAATTAAAAAGTCTTGTACATATCTCAAGCTATTTCATTGTATTATTTTACTATGGGGCTGCATTTCTGACTAATTCAGTAGGATGGTCCTTATAAACTTGCCATTAATGCTTAAGTGCGAGTTTCCATTTTTCCAGAATTCCAGCTTCTGGCATTGCCAATGATGAAAGCCTCCAAAAAATGATATTGTCTCATAATTGTATTTTAGGCCAGTATTCGCTGGTACCGGAAGGCATTAGCTTAGCCTTGGCTTTAGCAACAAAAAGCTATGGGTTGTAGCTTCGACAGCTACCGGCAGCCTCCCCTATATTAGCAGTGTGTCTTGTGTCCACAGCCTAGGTTTATTTAGGCCTGATCGGGTGTGGGAAAGACATGTACGCGGAGCCATTAAGCAGGCTGGAGGGGGGAGGACAGCTTTCTTATCTCTGCCTTTTTCTTCTCAAAAGAGCCGAGCAACATGGGTGCTTTACTCGCCGAAGGGAAAAAAAGAAAACCCTTCGACTTATCAGTACACACACCAACAAATCAAACCTTAACCACAAGGACGAAACAAAAACAATCTCAGTGACACAATAAAGAAAAACTGGATTTAAATGATATCCGATGCCTGTGGAGGAAGCTGCTTGTAAACATAGGCGCGTGCGTTTAAGGATGATACAGCTGGATTTTCTCTCGTCACGACAGCTAACTGGTAAATCAGTTCCTTCACACAATTCCCAAAAAAAACAATGCCACCCGCTATGTCAGTCCCGGACCACGCAGCACAACAACACCAGAAGAATAAACACAAGTACATATAAAAAATACAAAGTGCATTGAAAAAAACCTGGACCACAGCCTTGCGTTCAGGCGAATGCTACTGCAGCAAGCTGACCCCAGGCCCTAAAAGTTCTGCTATGTCCATCCCACTAGACTATAATTGCTGTGCTGGCTTAACACCCACCATTTATTTAAGCAAGTTCAATCAGCCCAAAGGTCTAGATTATTAGTTGGCTTTACTTACAGGGCGAAGAATAGTCAGTGCGCAATTCATAAAGAATGCAATAAGTGTATTGCCCCCAGATGCAGCAGCCGTGGTTCTGTTATGTAGGCCTCAGTGTTTACTAAGGTGCTGTGGTTTGACTACGGTGTTATCATGAACTCCGGTCCTAAGCACCATCCAGCAGTAGTTGCGAATTAAAACACTTAGCAAGGCTACGTCGAAAGGGACTAGGCCTGTGAGTCACGGCATGTTGTAATTTTTATCATCAGCATGACCCAAAGTTTTCATGTTTCTAAAATTATATTACAATATTTGTATGTTTATGACTAGCCTGTTAGACCTATTGCCTAGCATGGGTAGCTCAGAGCCTAGAGCATTAGTTTGGGATCTAAATGAAGCATAAAAAACTTTTGGTTTTTAATATTTGTACTCTTGGCAATGTGGAAATGCTCGTATTAATAAATGGGCAAAAGGGGAAATCATAAGGATATTAATGTAGGACATACTTCTTACATTTCTGCTAACATGAAGATTAAAACTGGACGCAATACTGTTTCTTTCTACTCTCCTTCATTTTTTGGAAGATATCTATGCCACCTCTTGGAAGCTTTGGGACCCCTTGTATGCCATGGGACTGGCTTTATATTGAGTTCCAAATCCCACTGGGTCAGCATTGTCCAGGGGTCACTATTTGATTAAAGCCAAGCCCAAAAAGACCAAAGTGAAAACATTTAAACAAGGTTGATTTTTATTGGAATGTCAAGACTTAAGAAGAAGGACTTTGAGCTACCCTGGACCACCTTGCCACCAACCCCAATCAAGATGATGGAGCATGCTGCAACACCAGCAAGGACTCACGTCCTTTTATTCCGACATCGGAAATTTGTCCCGCCCCCGACAGTGAAAAAGGCTCTTTGAAAAGTCATTTGGTGGCGCCGATAGCCGGCGGCATTAACTGGAGAGAGCAATCCATTGAACTGGAAATGACAGGTCATGCTCAAGGTTTTGTTAGCAATACACTACTGAAGTCCACCTATTGGTTAAGACCCTGTAATTTAATAACCGAAAAGGAATTGACATTACATGCAATCAGGATATTCGGTGGTCATCTTCATTTGGTTCACCGTGATATGGGGTTGACTTCCCAAATGATTTACACTCCATCACCAAAGAATGTGGCATAGTGAGACTTGCGAATCATGCCATGAAGATTCAGTCTCGGCCATTGAGTGGTGACATAAGCAAGGATGGGCTTATCGTCGTACTCTGACTAACAACAACCAACAACAACTACCCCGGACATTCAGGAAAGCAGTTGATGCTTCTCTCATGAGTCAATCCCAGTCAGTCCAGCACACAACGGAGGTGACTAGAGCACACCGGACACAGGACCTTACGATTGCACCGCAGACCGTTACAAACGACTGCCGCTTAACACCACGTCGACGTCACCAGCCCGATCACTGCAATGCGTGGTCATGCCAGACATGTAAGAGTGTGATGCGTCAACCGCTTTTGTTCTTGGTGGAGCCCAACCAACAAATCGATTGGTGGACACAAGACACATCTACTATGTCGGGTCAAACACCAAGAATGACACGGTCTATAGCCCAGAAGGCCCGGTTTGTTACTCCATCCCACCTCTACCTAGCGGAGGTCGTTGATCGTTAGCAAAAACATGGCGGCCCGTACGTCCATTGACTGGAAAAGACACTACTTCTGTATGGGTGGCTCAATAAGTATTACCCATTTATCAGTTCTAAATATCATCAGTTTCCATTAAAGTTGCCCCACGTGGTAAACCTTTTCCTCCTTCCCCAACCACCACTCACAATCTGACACTTCCTTCTGGGCTGCCAGCTATTCTGTTTGGAAGACATTCTGTAACATTTAGAATTGATATGTATGTTCAACTTCTTCCATATGGGCATTATGGTCCCCTTTAATTCAACAACTAGTTTTGAATGTTACGTGTGCAAAGTTATTGCTGTACTCTTGAGCAATGGATTGTGTCCTCTGCTCTCAGCGGCTTTGACAAGGACATTTCACACTATTGATATATAAAATTCATATGTTTTTCCACTACAGTACCCCAGCATGCATTATGCATATGCAATTTACATAACTATTGCGAATGCTGCTTTTTGGTGGTTATCCATGGTCTTGACTGTGTAAGCTAGGACTAACAAAATAAACAGCTCCAAATAGCAAACTTCTTCTTGACCCAGCTTCTTTCTGATTTCTGTATATCAAATTCGGAATTACAGTTCATTTCCATTCATTCATCATTCAGTTCATTTTCCTCTCCACAGTAAAAAGCCTTCTTTTCATCACGGGGGGGGACAGAAGAAAAGAAATCAACCCTTGCTCAGATGTGAATGTAAAAACCACAGAAGGGTGGTCCTTCATAATAACAGAAAAGGACACCAAAAAGCAGAGCGTGGGCGAGCACCTCATCCGCGAGCGGCACAAGACAGACATGCTCTGACAGTCTTTCAAACTCTACAGTATAAACCTTCAGCGCCGCGCATCGGTTACACATTTTAAAGCCGTTTCATTTGGACGTCTTTTTACAAACGCCTGTGTGTGAGAGGGGACAGGCAGGTATGGATGAGTGTGATGGTAATGAATGGAGGTTAGGAGTCCTAATGAGAGATGCTGCATCGCACAGATCAGCCCCGCAAGCCCTGTGGGAAAAAGGCTTTGTAGTCAAGGTAATTACACACTAAAACTCGCTCTCTGTAAACCTCACCGGGGGATTCCATCATCACAGACGCCGCTAGTCCAGTTTAAAAAAGCATTAAGCATTACACAAAACATGTAACACTCGATACAAAAAGTCAGCTAGGTACTAGTCCTTTTTTCACATATGGAGCACTATAATCTGTCAGGGGCGCTTGGGTGGATTTGTTGTTTTGGGTCTTTGCCATGATTTTCTTCCTATGATACATGGAGACCTGCTTTAAACTGTGCACGGTATAATAGTAAATGTAGAAATGCTGCATTACACTCAGTGAATATGTCAGTAGATATGCTGCATATATATCAGTGACATTATATTTTACCATGTTGCTAAAAAATACTGTATAAGATTTAAAGTCATTGGATACACCATACTGTACATAGTCAGTGAATATACCATACTGTACAAAGTCAGTGGATATACCATACTATACAAAGTCAGTGGAGAGGAAGGGGAGGGAAAAAGGAATGCGTGGACTCAGAAGGGACGGCGAAAAAAAGAAAGGGGGGGGAGGAAACGGGAATTGGACAAAAGGGAAGCGGAATGAGAAGGTCGGTAAAGAACTGGAAGCGGGATGCGACGGGGAGGGAAAAAGTGGCAAGGGGGACAGAAGGGACGGAGACAAAAGGGAATAGGGGATGATAAAAAAAGATAGGGAAGATAGGTTAAGGGGACAGAGAAGGATGGACAAAAGGCAAGGGTGAAAGAAGGGAGCGGAAAAAGGAGAGGTGGACAAAGAAGAAGGCGGTGAAAACGGAAGGGGGAAACAAGAAGTAAGGTAAGGGTGACAAAGGAAGGGGAGAAAAAGAAGAGGAAAAAATGCGAAGGCTAGAGAGACACAATTACAGAGGAAAAAGGAGGGGAAAGAGAAGGCGAGGGTATCAAAGGAATGGGGAGGAGAAAAGAATGGGGAACAAAAATCGGCGTAAGCGGGGGCAAGAAAGAGAAGGAGGGTCGAAACACAGGGAACGGGGAGGAGAAAAGGAGATGGAAAAAAGGTGGCAGGGGATACCAGAGACACAAACTAGAACAAAGGCAAGGGGCCGAAAGACAGGGACGGGAGAAAAAGGCAGTGGAGCGACCAAGGAGGAGGGAAAAAGGTAAGGGGACAGAGCACGGGGAGGGGACCAAAGGACAGGGGAGAGTAAAAGCGTAGCAGGGGAACAACACTGGCACAGGGGAGAGAAAAGAAGGGAAAAAGTGAAGGGGAGAGGAAAGAACAGTAGAGACAAAGGTCAAGGGGAGGAGACAGAAGGGAAAACTAAGGCAGGGGAAATACTCCACGGAGAACCAAGACGGGAAACAAGGGGAATGGGGACGAGAAAAAAAGAGGACAAAGGGCAGTTGTTAGTGGAAAGAGCAAGGAGGGACACAAAAAGGCAGGTGGAAAGAAAGAAGGTAAATAAGGGCATTGGGGAAAGAGCAGGTCGGGAACAAAGGAAAGGGGGAGAGAGCGGCGATGGGAATAATAGGAGAGTGGAGAAGAAGGGCACAACCGGACGGGTAAAAAGGAAGGGATGGAGACAAGTGACGGGATAAAAGGAGGGCAGAGACCACAGAACGGGGACAAAGGAAGGGGAGACGAGACCACAAGAGAAAAAAGGAAGGGGATGAAAAGACGGGTACAAAGGGAAAGGGGAGAGAACAGAAGGGAACAAACAGGCAGGCTGGAAAGAAGGAGGGTAATCAAAACGGCAGGGGATAGTGATGACAAAGACGGGACCAAAGGCAGTTGTAAGTAGACAAGACCCGGGACGAAAGGTCAGGGAAGAGAACAGATACGGCGGACACAGAAGGTCAGGGTGACAGAGAAAGTGATGGACAGTTAAAGGCACAGTGGGGAAAGAACAAGAATGGACTAAAGGATTAGGGGACTGAGGAGCAGGAAGGAGGGGTACTAGAGGGCTGTGGGCAGGAGAGTGACGGTACGGGGGAGAAGAACCAAAACAAGACCAATTAGAGACGACAAGGCATACGCAGGTGAGAGTAGGAGTAGGTTACGAGTGTTGTGTGCGTGGGGCAGATAAATCGGGGAGGGAGAAGAATCATAGGGGCACAGGCAAAGGTGAGAGCCCCTGGGACCAAGAGAAAATGAGACGGTAGAGCGCGGATGGCTACGAGGGATGTGGAATGCACCAGGATGGTAAGATTGCATGTCCGGAGACGGTCTGACATAAAAGTGTCAAGATGGATATTCTGGCTAATAAATCCAACTCTGATTCTTGGAGCTGACTATTTTTTTGTAACTATAATGGACTTGG
>JAMWET010007407.1:30000-85121 GCA_024036415.1 Prochilodus magdalenae | reverse complement strand
AGGAAGATGAGAAAGAGAGAGAGAGAGGAGTAAAAAAGAAAAGAGAAAGCAAGTGAGAGAGGGCGAGAGAGTGAGGAGAGAGAAAAGAGAAAGTGAGGGAGAGAGAGAGAAGAGAAAAATGAAGAGAGAAAGTGAGGGAGAGAGAGAGAAGAGAGAAAAATTAAGAGAGAAAGTTAGGGAGAGAGGGCGAGAGAGTGAGAAGACAGAAAAGAGAGAAGGCGAGTAAAAGATGGGGAGAGAGAGATAAGAGAATGGGAAAGGAGAGAGAAAGCGAAGGAGAGAGAAAGCGAAGGAGAGAGCAGGGCAGGAAGATGAGAAAAAGAAGAGAGAATGCAAGGGAGAGAGGGCGAGAAGAGCGAGAGAAAAGAGAGAACGTGAGGAAGAGATAGGGCGAGAGAGAAAGAGAAAAAGAAAGAAGAGAGAAAGAGAGGGAGAGAGAGAGAGAGAAAGAAATGGGAGAGAAAGTGAAGGAGAGAGAGAGAAGAGAGAAAGGGAAAGCGAGGGAGAGATGGAGAGAGATAAGAGATAAAAGATAGAGAAAGGAGAGAGAAAGCGAGTGAGAGATGGAGAGAGATAAGAGAAAGAAAGGAGAGAGAAAGCGAGGGAGAGATGGAGAGAGATAAGAGAGAGAAAGGAGAGAGAAAGCGAGGGAGAGATGGAGAGAGAGAGAGAAGGGGGGAGAAGGAGAGGGAGAGAAGAGGGAGAGATGAAGAGAGAGAGGAGGAAAGGAGAGAGAAAGCGAGGGAGAGATGGAGAGAGAGAGAAGAGGAAAGGAGAGAGAAAGCGAGGGAGAGATGGAGAGAGAGAGAAGAGGAAAAGAGAGAACGTGAGGAAGAGATAGGGCGAGAGAGAAAGAGAAAAAGAAAGAAGAGAGAAAGAGAGGGAGAGAGAGAGAGAGAAAGAAATGGGAGAGAAAGTGAAGGAGAGAGAGAGAAGAGAGAAAGGGAAAGGAGAGAGAAAGCGAGGGAGATGGAGAGAGAGAGAAGAGAGAAAGGGAAAGCGAGGGAGAGATGGAGAGAGATAAGAGATAAAAGATAGAGAAAGGGGAGAGAAAGCGAGTGAGAGATGGAGAGAGATAAGAGAGAGAAAGGAGAGAGAAAGCGAGTGAGAGATGGAGAGAGATAAGAGAGAGAAAGGAGAGAGAAAGCGAGGGAGAGATGGAGAGAGAGAGAGAAGGGGGGAGAAGGAGAGGGAGAGAAGAGGGAGAGATGAAGAGAGAGAGGAGGAAAGGAGAGAGAAAGCGAGGGAGAGATGGAGAGAGAGAGAAGAGGAAAGGAGAGAGAAAGCGAGGGAGAGATGGAGAGAGAGAGAAGAGGAAAGGAGAGAGAAAGCGAGGGAGAGATGGAGAGAGAGAGAAAGCGAGGGAGAGAAGGAGAGAGAGAGAAGAGGGAGAAAGAAAGCGAGGGAGAGATGGAGAGAGAGAGAAAGCGAGGGAGAGATGGAGAGAGAAAGCGAGGGAGAGATGGAGGGAGAGAGAAAGCGAGGGAGAGATGGAGGGAGAGATGGAGGGAGAGAGAAAGCGAGGGAGAGATGGAGAGAGAAAGAAGAGGGAGAGAGAAAGCGAGAGAGATGGAGAAGAGGAAAGGAGAGAGAAAGCGAGGGAGAGATGGAGAGAGAGAGAAAGCGAGGGAGAGAAGGAGAAAGAGAGAAGAGGTAGAGAGAAAGCGAGGGAGAGATGGAGAGAGAGAGAAGAGGAAAGGAGAGAGAAAGCGAGGGAGAGATGGAGAGAGAGAGAAGAGGAAAGGAGAGAGAAAGCGAGGAAGAGATGGAGAGAGAGAGAAGAGGAAAGGAGAGAGAAAGCGAGGGAGAGATGGAGAGAGAGAGAAAGCGAGGGAGAGATGGAGAGAGAGAGAAGAGGAAAGGAGAGAGAAAGCGAGGGAGAGATGGAGAGAGAGAGAAAGCGAGGGAGAGATGGAGGGAGAGATGGAGAGAGAGAGAAAGCGAGGGAGAGATGGAGAGAGAGAGAAGAGGAAAGGAGAGAGAAAGCGAGGGAGAGAAGGAGGGAGAGAGGGATGCGTGTGTCTTTGATTCGGGACTGTGTGAGCGGGCGGGCGGGCGGGCGAGTGTGCGGGTATAATGATATACAGCAGGCTGCTCTCAGACACCTCAGCACACAGATCTGTCAGACCTGCCTCGCCATTGATCTCACAGCAACCCACCGCAAAGCATGCTGGGACACACAGCTGGACCGCTTACCGCCCCACAGACACCTCTCACACATACACACACACTGCTGCTCTCAGCTGTTGCCCTTCCACTGCACCCTCACTGGATGAGCCAGCACTGAGAGAGAACAGGAGAACCTGCACAGCGTTCTCCAGCACATCCCAAAGACTTCCTGTCACTCCGGATAAGATCCAGGAGGAGGAGAACGGGAACGCTGGGAGAAAAAGCAACATGGGAGGAGAGTTACGGATGGTGAAGAAGAGAGAGAAGGGAAAAGGAGAGGGGGAATGAGAGAAAGAGAGTCTGGAGAGAAGAAGGAAGAGAAAGGGAAAGAGTAAATAGAAAGGAACGATAGCGACGGGAGGAGAGTTATGGGCGGTTAAGGAGAGAGAAAGAGAGGGATTAAATGGAGAGAGACAGAAAGTAAGAAGGAACAATGGAGTGGGAGTGTAGAGAGAGATTAGAGGAAAGAGGGAAAGAGGAAGAATAAAAGTGAGGGAGAGAGAGATACAGTCAAGAAGGAAGGCAACACTGAGGAGGGGGTAGAGAAAAAGAACGACAGAGTAAATAAAGAACAAAAGGATTTAAGAAAAAGAGAGGGGGATCGAAGGAGAGAAAGAGGAAGAGAGAGAGGGACAGAGAAAGAGGAAGAGAGAAAAGGAAGGGGGGACAGAGAAAGAGGAAGAGAGAGGGAGAGAGAGGGGGACAGAGAAAGAGGAAAAGAGAAAAGGAGAGAAAGAGATGCAGAGAAAGAGGGAGAGAGAGGGGGGACAGAGAAAGGGAGGAAAAAGAGGGAGAGAGAGGGGGAGAAAGAGAGAGGGACAGAGAAAGAGGGAGAGAAAGAGAGAGGGACAGAGAAAGAGGGAGAGAAAGAGAGAGGGACAGAGAAAGAGGAGAGAGAAAGAGGAAGAGAGAGGGAAAGAGGGAGAGAAAGAGAGAGGGACAGAGAAAGAGGGAGAGAAAGAGGAAGAGAGAGGGACAGAGAAAGAGGGAGAGAAAGAGAGAGGGACAGAGAAAGAGGAAGAGAGAGGGACAGAGAAAGAGGGAGAGAAGGAGAGAGGGACAGAGAAAGAGGGAGAGAAAGAGAATGTTAGGAACGAAAGCAACATGGGAGGAGAGTTAGACAGTGAAGGAGAGAGAGAAAGAGGGAGGGGTAGAATGACTGAGAGGGTGATGGAGACAGAAGGAAAGAACGAGGGAGTGAGAGAAGGGAGAGCGAGGGGGAGAATGAGAGGGGAGAGAGCGTGTTGCTGTGTTGGGGGTGCGGTGGGTCTGTACCAGCTGCAGTACAGTGCGTCTCTGTTATCTCTGAGCTGGTGTGTGGTACCTGGCTCTCCCACCTGGAGGGATATCTAACGGGGGGAGACGGAGGGGCTGCCACAGCCCTGTGAAGGTGGTGGGGAGGAGACGCGCTGCTGAACCTCACAGCCAGCTGAACCTCACACCACATATGGCTGTTTGTAGCTGTGCGGCGAGCGTGCTCCTCTCCTTCCCTCTGTTTCTGTGCCATGTGTGCGGGAGAGGCTGAGAGCTGTGGCTGCACACTGTCTTCATCAAATCAGCCAAACGGCTGTGTGATGCACGTCAGGCCGCACGCTCCCTCACACTCCTACTCGCTTCCCTCTGGGGCCTCCGCATGTGCGTGTGTGTGGGGGTTCCTGTAGTGCTCAGTCTGAACCCTCCAGTCACACACACACACACGTGTGTTCAGGTACATCAGGTTCAGGTTCCACTCTCTGTTGTAGGTTTTGTACTCGCTGTGAAGAACACTCAAAACACCACAGTCCAACTAAGGCCTAGAACCCAACGTTCTCCAACATGCACCAACTAGAACATTTTCTCCATCAACGGTGTTCTAGAAGTTCTCTTCATTTACACTGTTCCAGAATGTTTTCATCCACGCTGCCCGAGAATGTTCTACTCCATTTACAATGTTCTAGATAATGTTCTATTCTATCAGCACTGTCTAGAATGTTCTCCTCTATTCACACGCTGGTAGATTCAGGTTCTCACTCACTGTATGCTCTCCCCATGCTTACTTTTCTAGAGGACTCCCATAAATGCTCTAGAACGTTCTCCCCATTCACGCTTTGGGAATGCTCTCCTACAGTCTTACTGTTCTAGATTTCGAGAACGCTCACATGTACTAGAATGTTCTCCATTCACTATTCTTCTAGAATCTTATTCTTTATTCACGCTGCTCTTGGAAGCTCTCCTGTATTCACTGTTCTAGAATGTTCTCCAGTTAAATTGTTCTACTTCACACTGTTCCTAAATATTTGATCTTGTTCTAGAATGTTCTTACCCGGTCATAATATTCTAGAATGCGTTCCACTCCTCAACCCAGACTCCAGTTCTCACTCTTCATTCCAGGCTCTAGAACTCACCCTCCACCCCAGACTCCAGAACATTACCTTCAGCTAATACTCCAGATCCCCACCCCTCACCCTAGACTACAGGGCTTGCCCCTTTTCCCAGGCTCCAGAACTCACTCCCCACCCCTGACTCTAGAACTCACTCCTTATCCTAGGCTCCAGAACCCACTCCCCACCCCTGAATCTAGAACTCACTCCTCAACCCAGATTACAGAGCTTTACCTTCATCTAATACTCCAGATCCCCACCCCTCACCCCAGACTTTAGAACTTACCCCTCACCCCAGACTCTAGAACTCACCCCTCACCTCAGACTCCAGAACATTACCTTCATCTAATACTCCAGATCCCCACCCCTCACTCCAGACTACAGAGCTTGCCCCTCACTCTAGGCTACCAAACCCACTCCCCACCCCTGACTCTAGAACTCACTCCTCAACCCAGATTACAGAGCTTTACCTTCATCTAATACTCCAGATCCCCACCCCTCACCCCAGACTTTAGAACTCACCCCTCACCCCAGACTCTAGAACTCACCCCTCACCCCAGACTCTAGAACTCACCCTTCACCTCAGACTCCAGAACATTACCTTCATCTAATACTCCAGATCCCCACCCCTCACTCCAGACTACAGAGCTTGCCCCTCACTCTAGGCTACCAAACCCACTCCCCACCCCTGACTCTAGAACTCACTCCTCAACTCAGACTCCAGTCCCCACTCCTTACCCCAGACTACAGAACTTGGCCCTCATCTCAGGCTCCAGAACTCACCTCACCCCAGACTCCAGTTCTCACTCCTCATTCTAAGCTCTAGAACTCATCCCTCTTTCCAGACTCCAGAACTCACCCCTCACCCCAGGCTCCAATCCTCACTCCTTACCTCAGACTCCAGAACTTATCCCTCACTCCAGACTCCGGTCCTCACTCCTCACCCAGGCTCCAGAACTCATCCCTCACTCCAGGCTCCAGAACTCACCCCCCACCCCAGACTCCAGTCCTCACTCTTCACCGGGGCTCCAGAACTCACCCCTCACCCCAGACTCCGGTCCTCACTCCTCACCCGGGCTCCAGAACTCATCCCTCACTCCAGGCTCCAGAACTCACCCCCCACCCCAGACTCCGGTCCTCACTCCTCACCCGGGCTCCAGAACTCACCCCTCACCCCAGACTCCAGTCCCCACTCCTCACCCGGGCTCCAGAACTCACCCCAGGCTCCAGTATTCACTCCTCACCCGGGCTCCAGAACTCATCCCTTACTCCAGGCTCCAGAACTCACCCCCCACCCCAGACTCCAGTCCCCACTCCTCACCCAGGCTCCAGAACTCACCCCTCACCCCAGACTCCAGTCCCCACTCCTCACCCGGGCTCCAGAACTCACCCCTCACCCCAAACTCCAGTCCCCACTCCTCACCCGGGCTCCAGAACTCACCCCTCACCTCAAACTCCAGTCCCCACTCCTCACCCGGGCTCCAGAACTCACCCCTCACCCCAGACTCCAGTCCTCAGTCCTTAGCTCAGACTACAGAGCTCGCCCCTCACCCCAGGCTCCAGAACTCATCCCTCACTCCAGGCTCCAGTCCTCAGTTCTCACCCTAAGCTCCTGTCAGCCATCTAGAGGCCTTAGCATTCCCAAACAAAGCTCCGGAAGCTGTTGTTCGTTGCCGTGGGACTGCACTGCTGGTGCATACAGTGCGGCTGACAGGCTGCTCACCCTATAGAATGCATAATGCTCTCTCAAGCATCCATGAAAACGAAAAGGCTGCAGCATGAGCAGTGATGTTGACGACATGCACCGGCCCGCCAACACACACACACACATGCTGGAGACGCGCAGATCACTCAGATCATCTGGTTCTCAGATGAGGTGAGTTCTCGTCCGTGTGATTGGAATGTGTGAGGCAGCACTGGGTGCATAATTCCTGGCTGACAGTCAGAGAGCTGCTGCTGCTGCTGCTGCTTCTGCTGTGGAGAGAATCTGTCAGGTCATGATGTTGCACGGCGCCACCGCCTGAGGTGGATGAAAAGCCCTCAAAGGGCGCAGGCTGGGATGTGCTAAGCAAGCCCTACGCTTCCAGAGCACGGTCTCAAAACATGTGCCCACCCAACAGATGACTGACGTTCACTTTAATGAGAGCTGATGGCTGAACCGGGCCTGTTCGGAGCAGCTGGGCTTTCTAGAAAACTCTGTCTTTCAAGTTCTAAAATGTTGGCTTGTTTTATTCTCATTTCTGATCATCTCCTGCAGTCCAAGGCCAAGGTTCAGCCGTGTGTTACACAGGCATTGCGTTGGGTTGCGCTGCTATTGCACACAGCTCAGATGAAAATGGGTTTCTCGGACTTGATGGCCTTTGTTCATTCTTTGCTGAGGTGCGCCCCCGTGTGGTGGTTTCAGGCAGGACACCTGAGGTGGAATAAATCCACACTGTGTGGGAAGCCTGTACATGATATTACATAACACAGAGACACATGGTTTTAGTATGTCTAGTAAATGTAAAGTCCTTCCACCAGACAAATACCATCATCACTGATACTCATAGTACCACTGAGTGCTAACAGAAACACCATTAACACAGGTGTTTGTTTATGTTTATAAGCAGGTCCTCATATTTATGTATTAATAAGCAACTACTATTTACCTAAAGCTGAAACTAACCAGGCCAACAAAACTGTAGTTACCAAATATGGCCACACGAGGGGGTTATAGATCTTACGGGAAAACATCCCTCTTGGTTCTCTGTAGTCTTCCCTGGTTACCACTAGAGGGCGCTATTGAGGGAGTCCAAAACGAACGGGGTAATACAGACCACTTCAGCAACATCGCATCTTGTAAATGCTGAAACTTTTTAACAATAAATATTATTTTATTTCCTGAGAACAGATTAGCATCTATATCAACACCACTACTTTTGTTTTGGGCTTCTGTGCGTAAGCCATTACTGTCACTTGAAATTAAATTATATAATTAGTTTTTTTAATTAGTTATTTTTTCATTATTACATAAATTGCTTAATCATTTTTAGGTGTGAATACAACAACATGCTAAGACATTATGTTGAGATGCTCAGTCATTATTTGAGTTGCTATCCCGTTATTTTGAGATGCTAAGTCATTAGCCTGAGATATTATGTCAAGTTTTTGGTACGTTATCTCACTATTCTGAGACGCTATCTCATTATTTTGATATGCTAAACGATTATTTTGAGATGCTACGTCGTTATTTTGAGATATCTTGTTATTTTGATATGCCAAATTATTAGTTTGAAATATAAGTCATTGTTTTGAGATGTTATTTTATTATTACAATATGCTATATCCTTTATTTCATAAGATTTCACAATTTTCCCTAGTTTAGGTTAATGGAAAACGCTTTACGCCAATGAACCGCTGCTCATTATTTTGAGATGCTAAATAATTATTTTGAAACCCTTTTTTATTATTTTGATTTAGTCAATTATAATTAGGAGATGTTGTCCCACTATTTTGAGAGCAGGGCTAGCAGTCAGACCAGCCAATCAGCGCTCAGTTGCAGCAGCACCGACCAATCAGCGCTCAGTAGCAGCAGCTCATCTTCCTCTTCAGTACCTGGGTAGCCTATTAGCATAGCTACCTAGCTTCTTGATAACGTTCCTTTTTAACGTTTTCAAATATACATTTTTACATGTATTGTATTTTCTTCAGCTGTATTTTAGTTCCACATTAAACATCCGTTTGTGTAATCTTTAGCTGAATTCTGCAGCTGCCGCTTTTACCTCAGGTTATCTTCTGCTAGCTAACTAGCTTAGCTTAGCCTAGCACATATCTACCGGCAGCTGGCTCAAATATAACACGCATTTGGTAGATAGCTTACATCTACTTCTAGTCCTATTCGTCACTCAAAAACACGGGCTTCGTGTTCGCCAGCTTCCTTCTCCATTTCCCCGGTTCCACCTTAAGCAGCAGTTACATTCTGGGGCCTACTCTCAGAACAGTTAGCTTAGCGTAGCACATGGTAGCTAGCTCAAATCGACAAACACTGCTAACCAGCATTACAGCTCCACTGTTCGTATGAAGGATTCAGTTAGCTTCACATGTGAGAGCTACTTGTTCGGATTTTCCCGTTCCACCTTAAATGGGGCAGCGGTTTCATTCTTCCACCTTAAATGGAGGCTGCTCCATTTAAGGTGGAACGGGAAATCCGACAGAGAAGCTTCAAAGTTCCTAAGCTCGGTATGTGTTATGTCTCCTCAGAGCTACTTGTTCGTATTTCCGAGTTCCACCTTAAATGTGGCAGCAGTTTCATTCTGGCGCCTGATGCTGCTTGATTTAAGGTGGAACGGGAAAATCCGAAAGAGGAGCGTCGTGTCCATGAACTCGCTGTCTGTTATGTCTCTCCTCGTGTAGAGCCACACGCAGTGTGGATTGGGGGTACCCAGAGCAGGTTTGGTCGGGGTGAGGGGGGCGGTGGTCCTGGAGCCCAGGCCGTGTGAAAAGGTGATGGCTGGGGTGTGGATTCCCGCAGATGAAAGAGCTCGGAGCGGCTGCTTTATCATGCACAGACTGCTCGGAAATCGAGTGGCGTCTGTGCAGCAGCTCGGAGCCGGGCAGATAAAGCCGCGTGTGGAGGCGCATTGATTGATGCTGTAAAACAGTTCGGAGGGGAATTACAGCCCCGCGCGCTGGACACCACACAGAGTACTGAGGGGGGTTATCTCCCCCATACTCCGGACTCACTGTCGGTCACAGGACAGCAGGTTTCACCAGCACCACAGTGGCAAATGACCTTGTTGTGTAATAATAATAATAATAATAATAATAATATAGTAACAACAATAATATTGTATGAATACATTAATAATGACAATAATATATTATTAATAATAATAATATATTAACAGCAACAACAACATTAACAATAATAATAATAATGATGATGATGATGGTAATAATAATAATAATATAGTAACAACAACAAAACAACAACAATAATAATATATGAATATATTAATAATAACAATGACAATACTAATATATTAATAATAGCAATAATATATTAATAGTAATACTTTTTATATTACCAATAATAGTAATCAAATTATAATAATAATTATTATGCATTTTATTTTGATAATAATATTTATTTATATTAATAATTTAAAAAATAATTTATATTAATAATAACAATTGTTATTATTGTTGTGGTATTATTATTATTATTATTATTATTATTATTATGCTAATAGCCTCCAACCACTTCTCATGACTGCAGTGTATTAATAATAGTATATACTCTTAATGGTTCTTTTAGTGGTTCTATACAGCAAGTGGTTCTTTGTATAGGAATTACCTCTTTAGTCTGATGGGGATGGTGCCGTATATGGTTCTGGCTCCTCTGTTGTCCTAATGAGTCTTCAAGGGTTCTGTAGTAAATGGTTCTTTGCATGCTTTGTGGTTCTACAGATTGCAGGAAAATCTGCCGTAAGTGGTTCTATGTGGCACCAGAAATGGTTCCGCTATTGTTACAAGGTCAAGCTTATAACTGTACACGCTTGAAGGTTCTAGATGGATCTTCTAGGGTTCTTTAGTACAAACAGTGGTTTAGCCATTTCATTCTTTGGTAGGTGAAATGGTTCTTCAGATTGATGGAGATGGTGCTGTATATGGTTCTGGCTCTTCATGATGAGTCTTCAGGGGTTCTGTAGTAGTTTCCCTGTAACTGATAGTGTTACAGGGTAAAGATTATAACTACACACTCTAACACACACGGTTCTCCAAGGGTTCTTTAGTAAAGACAATGAATGAACAGTCTAATGGGTGAATGGTTCTTTGTGGGGTGAAACGGTTCCTCAAATTTATAAAAATGTGCTGTTCAGCAAGTTTGGTTCCAGTAAAGGCAAGGGTTCTATTTAGAACCATTAGGGTTTGTAACTATGCTCTCTCTTAAAAACAGATGGTTCTTCAATGGTTCTCCAGCAAAGACAGTGGTTCTGTCATACCCATTTCATGCTTAAATGTTTTTTTTTTGGCATGGTGAAATTATTCTTTCGATTGTCGGTAAATGTGCTATATTTGGTTCTACATAGAACCTTTTTTAAAAAAAGGTTCTATGTAGCACCAAAAACACATCTGCTGGTGTTACAAGACTTATACCTAAATATGGTTATTCAAGGGTTCTTTAGTGAATGGTAGAACCATCTTAGGCTTAAATGGTTCTTTACAAGGTGAAATGGTTCTTCAGATTAATGAAGAATGTGCTGTGCAGCGAGTTTGGTTCTATATAGAACCGTTTTATGCTTTGCATGGTAGAAGTGTTCCTCAGATTAATGGAGAATAAGTTAGATATGGTTCTTATGTAGCACCAAAAAGGATGGTTCTATTGTTCTTGGCTGTCTCGTAGCAGGGGGACAGAGAGACGCGCATCAAAGATAGTTGGTCCAGATTTGGTGGATGCCGTCCCTGGCTCAATTGCAAGGAGAGTTTCCTGTAGACTGGGATTTTCCCACTGCTGGTAAACCCGTATGCCTGTACGCTGCTTCCATACACCTGCAGATTCAGCTACTTCCTCACACTATGGTCTTTGGCCACGCCCACATGCAGTCCCTCCTTTTAGCCAATCATTAACATCTGCTCTGGAGCGTTTCCCACACATGGAACGAGACATTCCCTGCACTGTAGCACCTCTTCCCAATCTATAGATCCTGTCACTCACACCCTGTAGGTATTTCAAGACCGATAGTCCACAAGCAGCGCCATCTGCAGGAGCCTGAAGTTACTACCACCTTAAACACACAAGGGGACTCTTATTTTATATATATATATATACAGCTCTGAAAATAAATCAGAGAGCACTCCAGTTTCTTCTTCAATCAGCATCTCCACATGTACAGCAGGTTCTTAGTGAGGAACCGAAGGTTGGGTTCTAGCTTCACTGGCAGATACAGTGAGCGTCTGGGTTATAAGAACAAGGTCCAGCAGCAAACACACAGGACAACACAGCAACAGACTGGCAGAGGGCCAAACCCACTCTCTACTGACCGTGATGAGCGCCACCTCATTCCAATGTCCCTTACCCACCGTAAGATGACCTCAGGTGACCTACAGAGAGACTGGCGAGCGGTGGCTGGGGTGAAACGCACAGCGAGCATGGTTCTAAAAACAGGCTTCTGGAGGTCATTAGTGATTTTCTAAATACACAGATCTAATACAATATCTGATCTGGAGTTTGGGAGACATGGTTCCAGTAATGTAGAGAATCAAACAGAACTGAGGGATTCTGGTCCAACACAAACCCAGAACCTGTACACCTAGAGAACCTGATCAGTTTGAGGTGGTCTCTTAGATTTTTCCAGAGCTGTATATATGTATATGTATATATATGATACTGTAAGACCCCCATTGGCATTAATGGGAGTGTTTGCTCACTCCAGCTCACTCCATGGACGAGTTTGTACCGCCCAGTGAACATGAGCTACAGCAGTAGAGATAAGAGTCATGGTCCTGGTTCTTCGTCCCGAGAAGGAGAGCACACCTCTCTGTTTCGGAAGCGTGAGTGTTGATCCAGTCATCGTGAAACCCTTAACGCCATGTGCAGGACAGCTGCTGAGCTGCGGTCCTACAGATAACCACACTACACATAGATACACACACTGCTGTGTGGGAATTAGGAAGACCCTCGTTAGCCAGGCTAATCAGGGATACAGCCTCGGTGTGTAAAGTCTGGATCGTGGACTCCAATAGAAGAAGGTCATGTGGTCTGATGAGTCCAGACGGACTGTATTCCAGAGTGCTGAGAGCGTCAGGGGAAGAAGGGCACATGAAGCCCCCACAGTGTCCACTGTCCAAGCCTCTGGAGGCAGTGTTATGATCTGGAGGGTTAGGGGGGGTGCTGCTTCCTCCGTGATGCCATGGCCATGCCGAGGTTCATCCGGCTGGACTGTGTCTCTCATGGCTGAGTAGTTTGGAGTGAGTCTGGTACGGTTCTGTCCGTTTCAGTGAAACCCTGACTGTGTGTTTGTGTTATTGAGGTGGGGGAGATTTATAGACCTCAGAAGAACATCAGATGTATGGACGCCTTTATATCTTTATTTAAATTAGGATCCCCCCGTCCCCCCATCCCCCCGTCCCAATCCCCCCGTTCTGGATTATTGCAGTAAAGTATAGAAGAGAGTGAAAAGCGGATTTTACTTTTTCCAAGTCGTTAACTCCTTTATGCTCTCTCTCCCTTTCTCTCTCTCTTTCACTCTCCCTCTCTCTTTTCTCTTTCTCTCATCATGCTCTCTTTTTCTCTCATCGCTCTCTCTCTCTCTCTCTCTTTGGTCACTTTCTTACCCTTGCTCTCTTTTTGTCTCTTCTCTTTCTTTCTCTTGATGCTCTCAGTCACTTTTTCTCTCTTACTCTCTCTAACTCTGTTTCTCTCTCTTTCTCTTTCTTGTTGCTTTCGCTCTCTCTCCCTCTCTCTTCCGCTTGTCGCGCTCTCTCTCTGACTTTCTCTTTTTCTCTTTTTGATGCTCTCTCAGTTTTTCTTTTTCTCTCCTACTCTTTTTACCTCCTTTTCTCTCTTTTCGTCACTTTCTCTCTCTTGCTCTTTCTCTGTCTTGTTTCTCTCACGCTCCCTCTCTCTCTCCCTCTCTCTCTCTCTTGTTGTTTGCTCTCTCTCTTTCTCACGCTCCTTCTCTCTATCTGTCTCTCTTTCTTTTGGTGTTCACTCTCTCTCTCTCTCTCTCTCTCTCTCTCTCTCTCTCTCTCTCTCTCTCTTTCTGTCTCTTTCTGTCTCTTTCTGTCTCTCTATCTCCCTCTCTCTCTCTCACTCTCTCTCTATCTGTCTCTCTTTCTTTTGGTGTTCACTCTCACTCTCTCTCTCTCTCTCTCTATCTCTCTCTCTCTCTCTCTCTCATCCCTCCTCTCTCTCTGCCCACTTCTCCCTTTCACTCTCTCTCTCTCTCTCCTCTCACTCACTCTCTCTCTCACTCACCTCTCTCTCTCTCTCCTCTCTTATCATCTCTCTCTCCTCTCTCTCTTCTCTCTAGACCCACTTCTTCTCTCTCTCTCTCTCTCCCACTCTCCCCCTCTCTCTCTCTCTCTCTCTCTCTCCCTCACTCTCTCTCTCTCTCTCTCTCTCTCTCTCTCTCTCTCTCTCTCTCTCTCTCTCTCTCTCTCTCTCTCTTGCTCTCTCTTTCCTGGGAAATGAGAAACTGATGCACCAGCATGTGGAGTAACGGGAGCCTATCAGGATTTATGACACTCAGAAACCCGTCTGTCCTGGTAGGAGCAGCTCCACAAGGTTTTTGAGGAGAAGCCAGTCATCCCTGCTCCCATGTGCTACTGCCCTCTTCTGTTTTGCTGTGCATCTCTCTCTCTCCCTCTCTTTCTCTCTCTCTCTCTCTCTCTCTCTCTCTCTCCCTCTCTCCCTCTCTTTCTCTCTCTCTCTCTCTCTCTCTCTCTCTCTCTCTCTCTCTCTCTCTCTCTCTCTCTCTCTCTCTCTCCCTGCTTCCTTTCTGCTCCACTTCATTCCCAACTTCTTCAGCTCCTCCCCCATTAAAACAGACCTGATTTATATGACACCCGTTTTCTGATTAGGCCCCGCCTCCTGCACTAGGATTAGTCTAGGTCTTTTAGCGCTGTTGATTTTCGGTGTCATAGATATACTAGATAAAAACTATATTTACCTTATTTACTGTGACTGTGACTGAAACGTACCTAACAGTGTGTAACACCTCCACCATCACCTATAACCGCTGTGACTGGATTTGGCATGTACTGGACAACGTTCTGGATGTAGCTGGATGCCTTCCCTGGCACAATTCCGAGGAGAATTCCCTGTACACTGGGATTTTATCCACTGCTGGTAGACCCGTATGAACGTACGCTTCCATACACCTGCAGATTCAGCTACTTCCTTCACACTATGTTTTTTTCCACATATGGAACGAGACATTCCCTGCACTGTAGCACCTCTTCTCCATCTATGGATCCCGTCACTCACACCCCAGAGGTATTTATAGCCCCAGCATCCTCGTGCAGTGCCACCTGCAGAAGCCTGAAGTTATTAGAACCTTAAACAGGCAAGGTGACCTTCAGCTGCTCAGATATCTTAACACACGTGTAAAGACACAATCGTGGAAATTTCTTAAGTGATAAGCATTTAGGGCATGTCTATAGACGCAGTACATACAATACCATATATACATACAATACATACACACAATCAATACATACATACAATCAATACATACATACAATCAATACATACATACAATCAATACACACAAACAATCAATACACACACACAATACATACACACAATCAATACATACACACAATCAATACACACACACAATCAATACACACACACAATACATACACACAATCAATACACACAATACATACATACAATCAATACATACACACAATCAATACACACAATCAATACACACAATCAATACATACACACAATCAATACACAGTCAGTACATACACACAATCAATACACACACAATCAATACATACAATCAATACATACACACAATCAATACACACAGTCAGTACATACACACAATCAATACACACAATCAATACATACAATCAATACATACACACAATCAATACACACAATCAATACACACACACAATACATACACACAATCAATACACACACACAATACATACATACAATCAATACATACACACAATCAATACATACATGCAATCAATACACACACACAATCAATACATACACACAATCAATACACACACACAATCAATACACACACACAATCAATACACACAATCAATACATACACACAATCAATACATACACACAATCAATACATACACACAATCAATACACACACACAATCAATACACACACACAATACATACACACAATCAATACACACACACAATACACACAGTCAGTACATACACACAATCAATACACACACACAATACATACATACAATCAATACATACACACAATCAATACATACACACAATCAA
The DNA here is from genome assembly GCA_024036415.1 of Prochilodus magdalenae. NCBI lineage: Eukaryota > Metazoa > Chordata > Actinopteri > Characiformes > Prochilodontidae > Prochilodus > Prochilodus magdalenae. The sequence goes on along the minus strand of JAMWET010007407.1, from coordinate 69,609 downwards.
TACACACACACAATCAGTACATACACACAATCAATACACACACACAATACATACATACAATCAATACATACACACAATCAATACACACAATCAATACATACAATCAATACATACACACAATCAATACACACAGTCAGTACATACACACAATCAATACACACAATCAATACATACACACAATCAATACATACAATCAATACATACACACAATCAATACACACAATCAATACATACAATCAATACATACACACAATCAATACATACATGCAATCAATACACACACACAATCAATACACACACACAATCAATACACACAATCAATACATACAATCAATACATACATACAATCAATACATACACACAATCAATACATACAATCAATACATACAATCAATACATACACACAATCAATACACACAATCAATACATACAATCAATACATACACACAATCAATACATACACACAATCAATACACACAGTCAGTACATACACACAATCAATACACACAATCAATACATACACACAATCAATACACACAATCAATACATACATACAATCAATACATACAATCAATACATACACACAATACATACATACAATCAATACATACATACAATCAATACATACACACAATCAATACATACAATCAATACATACAATCAATACATACACACAATCAATACATACACACAATCAATACATACACACAATCAGTACATACACACAATCAATACACACAATCAATACATACACACAATACATACACACAATCAATACACACAATCAATACACACAATCAATACACACACACAATCAATACACACAATCAATACATACACACAATCAATACACACAATCAATACAATATCCTCCATCAATCTGAAGAACCCATTTAAGATACAGAGAACCCTGCAAAGTTTTTGTGGTTCTACATAAAAACTCTTTTCTTATCTAAAGAACCCCTAAAGAACCATCTTCACGTGTGTAAAGTAGAACCATTTCTGGTGCTATATAGAACCCTTTTAAAAAAAGCTATATAGAACCTCAAGGGTGCTTCACGAGTTCTCTTTAAATGAGCCATCGTCAACGAATCATCTTTTCTGCTGTGTACAGCAGAACCCTTTACTGGTGCTATAAACAGCAATGTTCCCTCAAACTAAAGAACCTTTCACAACGCAGAGGCCTCTTTGACAACCAATTCATAGTTAGAATCTATACACACTTTGCTAAGACACACCTCTGAACAACCAATACATTTTTACAAGTCAATAGCAGAACCGTTTTCTGGTGCTATATAGAACCCTTTTCAAAAGGTTCCAAACAGAACCATTTGCGGCACATTCCCTATCAGTCTGAAGAACGCTTGTAGAACAACCTCAAGTGTGTTTAGCAGAACCCATTTTTGCTAGACACAAAATGTTTCCCAAGGCAAAGGGTTCTTTGACTGTCCACGGTTCTATATAGAACCATGTTCTTTGCTAAGGAACCCTTGTAGAACCATCTTTTTTTAAAGTGTGCATAGCAGAACCCTTTCCCAATGCAATGGGTTCTTTGAGTGCCCACAGTTCTATATAGAACCATGTTCTTTGATAAGGAACCCTTGTAGAACCAGCTTGTATATTGCTGGGACCTGTTGGTTCTGTTTAAGCTTTACATGTACATTAAAGAAGCAGGACGCGCAACACTATTGGCCAATCAGGGCGACGCGAGCGTGACACTGTTAGCCAATCATATCACTGTGGGCGTGGCTTGGCGGAATACGGGTGGGGGAAAACAAACCCAATGCGTAAAAGCATGTGCCCAGAGGAGAGCTGAAGTGAGACAGAGGGAGAGGGGCACCAGAGCAGCATGAGTCTGAAGTTGGGAGTTCGGAGTGCCAGTCCGCGTATCACTGAAGCGCTTAGCCTCGTAACCACACGTGCTTCAACACTCCTGTCAGTCTGAGCCACAGAACAGCTCCGCGTCTGCACTTAACCGCCTCCTTCACTTAGCCGAGAGTCACACTGTACAGCTCCTCCACGCATCCATGCTGAGCTCCTGCTGGCTGTAGACCCTTCTGGAGTTCGGCCGGTAACGTCCTGTGTGTGTTCCCCCCCAGAGGAGCCTGCCTATCGCTGGACGGGGGAGGCATGGATACGAGCCAGAGCCTGCGCTTCATCCTCACCATCACACTCCTCGCCTGCGGCTCCCAGAGGCTGGCGCACGCGAACTCCTGGTGGTAAGATCTAGCAGATGATTGTATGCATGCCGGTTGTATTATGGGGAAGAGTCTGTGTGATAAGAGCACGTGACCTGCGCATGAAACCGTGCGTAAAAGCGAGATGGGAACAAATGTGGAGGCTTTTGTCACAATATTTACCCTGCGCCCCAAATGGTCAGCCTGTTTGTAAATAAGGAGGGCAACAGGACGCGTCTTGACCTTGTGTGTGGGTGTGTGTGTGCGGACTTTAGGAACTCACAGTTGGAGTCAAAATAAGCTTTATAGGCACATCAGTGGAACCTACAACTGTATGCAGCCTCTATCAGCATAGGAGACTAAGACTGTCAGCTGATATTCGTCTCTTTATAGTGGAGCAATTAGGATGAAACACTGAGGATAGAGAGTGAGAGCTGTAAGCAACAGCAACAGAGTGAATTTAAAGCCCCCCAAAAAGGAATTAGAGGCTAAACTGTGCAACTAAGACGATTAGCAACTGAGAGCAGTAAAGGGGAATTTCACCAGTATTTCAAAATTTCTAATTCATCCAGTCCTTGTGATGTAAACAGCCATTCAGAGTGGTTGGGTGTCAGATGGTTGAAGACAAATTGACATACTCTGATTTCTTTACAGTGGATGTTTAGTTTACTATCTCAGACCCCCAGTACACATATCTACTGACACGCTATGTAATGCTAATGATGGTGAAATAGTGAACCATGAAAAAGTAGACTTAAGTTTTCTCTAAGTGGGCTATTTTACCCTGCATGTACTCATGTGGACTAAACACATGGAGTAAGATACATTTTCAGCCAAAATGTAAATCAGAAAACTATGTAACATCTATTCATAAACATGTAACATAGTAAAGTTTCTGTGGGGCCGCTTTTTAAGCGCACTCAGACGTCTGGTTCCTATCACCTCCACCACTGTCAATAGTTCTGGCTCGGGAGGTTTTGTCTAATCCGTCTAAATAACTTTGTTTATGTGTTAATCCTTTAATTGTGCATAGATTTTGAAAATTCGGTGGAGTTCCCCTTTAAGAATACAGCGCCGAGTAAACTACCCAATCAAAAGTCTTATTTCAGCCTCATTTGCATAAAACAACATTCTTCACAGGACTGCGAAGACGCATCATTTCAACGACCAGATTTATTCGTTTAAAATATGATGTTATGTAAAATATACGTTTTACATGACAAGAAATAAATAAATAAATAAATAAAAACCTCAAATTTAGGTTTAAGTTTAAATTAGCCAATGGAAAGTTTCGGCGCGTGCCCTCATTTGCATACAGCAACAACCGTTATAGCTAGCCTAGCAGGAAACCCAAAGTCAGTTAGCTAACGTTAGCTTTCAAAGACGTCCCAAAACGATACGGTATGCTAGATTTTAAGATTATCATAGGCTAGACTATATTGTTTGTTGTCAACATAGAGAATAAAATACATAAACATCCTCAGAAAATGCAAATAATGTCTCAGAAATGGTTGGAATGCTAATGGAAACTGTAGCTAATGCTAGCTCCTGTTTCATGTCGCAGGTCTTTAGCCATGAACCCTATACAGAGGCCTGAGATGTACATCATCGGAGCCCAGCCGCTGTGCAGCCAGCTCACGGGTCTGTCCCAGGGCCAAAGGAAGCTGTGCCAGCTCTACCAGGACCACATGGTGTACATCGGCGAGGGGGCCAAGACTGGCATCAAGGAGTGCCAGTACCAGTTCAGGCAGAGGCGGTGGAACTGCAGCACTGTGGATAACACGTCTGTGTTCGGCCGGGTCATGCAGATAGGTGAGTGATGCTGTGGCCAGTTCTCCTCAGATTCTGGACTAGTACGTTCAGGTTGCTGTTTTACCATCTCTGAGACAAGGCTGAAATCAAAAATCCAGCTTTTTGTTCTAATTTGCCCGTTCCACCTTAAATGGCGAGGCGCCAGAATGTAACGGCTGCGTCATTTAAGGTGGAACGGACAGATTAGAACAACAAGCGTACTAAAGTGGGACCACTGCCGATAAGGGCATGTATTGGCATTGCATGCACACAAAGGGCCATCTTCTCTTATAGCAGCAATTGAGTGTGAGTTCCGCTCGGCAGTGCAATGAGGTGTAAGAGAGCCCCCCCACCCTGGACCCCCCTCCCCAGTTCAGGGCTCTTGGTGTGGAGGTGCTAGGCGAGCCATTGTCCTTTTCAAATGCAGCCCCGCCATGACACGGGCTCGGCAGATCCGGGCTTTCTGTTTGAAGTCTCGCACCAAAGGCCAATAAAAACGGGCCTGTGCGTCGAGGAGGCGCAGCGGAGGAATGTGGGCGCACACGCTCTCACGCGCGGTTTATTGGGGGGCCCGAGATTAGAGTATGTTGGGGGGGGATAAAGTTGGCGAGGACATGAGAACAGATTACTTGCACTCATTTATGCTTACCTGTAGGGTAAATTCAGGTGGATAATCAGGAAAAATACATTATTAAACTTTATTATTATTATTATTATTATTATTAAAGTTTATTATACACACAAATAGCATCCTGTAAGATTCACTGGGCTGGTTGACTCTGTAGTTGTGAGACAGTGTTAGGTATCTTGGAACATAGTGTTATGGGACAGTGTGAGGTAAAGTTGGGTGTTATGGGGCAGTATAACATGTATGATGGGACAGTGTATTGAGTGTTATAGGATAATGTGTGGGGTACTATGGGATAGTGTGTTGGGTGCTATGTAACACTGTGTTGGGTTTTATATGACAGACATGAGGAAGACAAAGAGGGATGCTACAGCTGTCATGTGGAACAGCCACTGTATTATAGGACTCTGTGTTAGGTATTATAGGGCAGTGTGTTGGGTATTATAGGATAGTATGTGTTTGGTCTTATGGGTCAGTGGGTTGAGTTGTATGGGACAACATGTTTGCCATTGTGTCCAAACGTGTTGGGTGTTGTGGGACGCTGTGTGTGGCGTTTTGCCAAAGTGTGTTGGGTATTATGGGACAGTATGTTCTTGGTATTATATGGCAGTGCTTTGGGTATTTTGGGATGGTATGTGTTTGTTTTGGGTATTATTGAACAGTGTGTTGAGTGTTATGGGAGCCTGTGTTTGGCATGATGGCACGTGTGTTTGCTTTTACAGGGCAGTGTGTTGGGGATTTGGTATTAAAGGGCAGTGTGCTAGTATTATGAGAAATGGTTAGGTATTATTGGACAGTGTGTTGGGCGTTATGGGGTACTGTGTAGGGTATTATAGGACAGTGTGTTAGGTGTTATAGGGCAGTATGTTGGGCATTATAGAACAGTGTGTTGGTATTATGGGACATTTTGTTGGGTATTATAGGACAGAATGTTGGGCATTATTGTACAGTGTGTTGGTGTTATGAGGTAGTAGGGTATTTCAGAAGAATGTGTTGGTATTGTAGGACAGAGTGTTGGGCACTAAAAGACAGTGTGTTGGTATTATAGGACAGAGTGTTGGGCATTATAGGACAGTGTGTTGGGTATTATAGGACAGAGTGTTGGGCATTATAGGACAGTGTGTTGGGTATTATAGGACAGAGTGTTGGGCATTATAGGACAGTGTGTTGGGTATTATAGGACAGAGTGTTGGGCATTATAGGACAGTGTGTTGGGTATTATAGGACAGAGTGTTGGGCATTATAGGACAGTGTGTTGGGTATTATAGGACAGTGTGCTGGTATTATAGGACAGAGTGCTGGGTATTATAGGACAGAGTGTTGAGCATTATAGGACAGTGTGTTGGGCACTAAAGGACAGTGTGTTGGTATTATTGGACAGCTTGTTAGGTATTATAGGACAGAGTGTTGGGCATTATAGGACAGTGTGTTGGGCATTATAGGACAGTGTGTTGGGTATTATAGAACAGAGTGTTGGGTATTATAGGACAGTGTGTTGGGCATTATAGGACAGTGTGTTGGGCATTATAGGACAGTGTGTTGGGTATTATAGGACAGAGTGTTGGGCATTATAGGACATTGTGTTGGGTATTATATGACAGTGTGTTGGGTATTATAGGACAGAGTGTTGGACATTATAGGACAGTGTGTTGGGTATTATAGGACAGTGTGTTGGGTATTATAGGACAGTGTGCTGGACATTATAGAACAGTGTGTTGGGCATTATAGGACAGAGTGCTGGACATTATAGGACAGTGTGTTGGGCATTATAGGACAGAGTGTTGGGCATTATAGGACAGAGTGTTGGGTATTATAGGACAGTGTGTTGGGTATTATAGGACAGAGTGTTGGGTATTATAGGACAGTGTGTTGGTATCGTAGGTTAGTGCATAGGGCATTATATGCATATTACAGGACAGTGTGTTGGGTATTATGGGGTAGTGCGTTAGGTACTACAGGACAGTACAGGACTGTGTTGTAGATTGTGTGGCAGTGTGTTCAAACCCTGGGCATATTATTCAGTGATTAATACCATAGGCTTAGACGAGGAGGCCAGTCACTGATTAAAATATGAACAGGAAAGCTCATAATGCTCAACATGGCGTCTGTTTACAGAACGAGTCCAGCCCTGATTACGGGAAAAGAGCCAATCAGCTTGCTGGCTGCGAGCGGTGGATGCTGAGGCTGGAAGTAAACTATGCTCCAGGAGTAGGGCAGATAACCGCTGGTTTGAAGGTCATGGGCATCAGTGATATGGCCATATCTATATCTATCCTTTTATCCTCTTTGCTGTTTTAGAAAAGAATCCCTTGTAAGAATCTGAAATCAGCTCTCCACACTCTCCAGAAGTGCCCCATATTACCAGATGACCCAGAACGGCTGCGTTTGGAGACCGTAATGGTTTGTGCATTTCACTGTAAAGCCCTGTGCAGGACAGACTTCCGTTATTCGTGCAGCGCTGTTAGGAACATGTAGGAAGTGCTTAAGCACAGTCTTGCATGTGCCGTTGAGTTATGTGAAAGCTGCATTCCAGATGCTTGATACGCGGATAGGAAAGACATCAGGTACCATGTGCACGGCAGATGTGAAAATATTTCGAGAGCGAATTTATATAAAGCTCACGCCTTTGTGGCAGGAAACCCCTGCAGACCGTGTCGCTGTTTTCCTCGCCTCATATGAAGGCTGTCCACCCACCGCACCTACTCTCCCATGGCTTATCTATTTGTCGACTTTGGACGAGCAGATGTCTGCATAGACTCGTGAGATCGTGAGAATGCTCTAGTCCTGGAGATTTAGGTTCCGGCAGAGTTTGGTTCCAACCTCTGCAGTTCCAAACAGCCGCCCCTTACCTAACACTAACACATCCGAATCATGTAGTCAGGGACTTCTGAGTAAGTGAAATGGCTAGAGTGTGACTGAATGAAGGTCTCCAGGACCAAGGTTGATGAACCTCTTACAGTTACCCAATAATAAGTCCTAGCATTAAATGAAGTCCTTAGAGAATGGTCACCCGGCGTCTATCTCCAGCATCCATTTAAATCTGAGCGGGAAAAACACTCGTAACCAGCATCCTGATTGGCTCTCTTTCTTGAAGGCTGGAACTTTTTCCGTAAACAGACGCCATCTTGAGCGTTACAACCTTACCTGTTTATGTTTCAATTAGTGACCGGTCTTCTCATATTGTCGCTGTCCAAAGAAAAACATATATCTTCATTTTTGTTGATTTTCACTTTTATGCATCATGTGATCACATGAGCTGCTGTTTACACTGTGTGGAAATTCCATGAAGAATGGACCAACAGAAACGGCACAAAACTGCTTGGAAAGACGTCTGGTTCCATTGAGTTCCATTCAAATTTAATGAGGTTTTTGGCTTCTCCTGTAAAATTGTCATTTTGGAGATACCCTGTTTTTCTTTGGACAGCGACGATATATAACATCTCTGGTGTTACGATTTCAATAGACCAGGTTTTGTTTCACCATTCAAGCCAGTACATGTTGGACCCATCCTGCCAATTCATGATGCTAACCTGGGTTATTTGACATTGTGTATCCTGTTAAATCGGAAGTAACTTACTTAGAAAGTGTCAGATTGGATGGTAGTACACACAACCAGTACACAGGTATTCTGGATAAACTGCCCTGACTCAGGAGGCAGCTGCTCCGAGCATACATAGCTGCTTTGCTTAGTTCTAAGTTTGAGGCATGTGTTTGCTAATTTATTCACATGTTCATGATCTACCTTACCTTATGTCAGTGATGAAAATGTCATATAATAAAACATACACTGGAAAGTGTAACGTATCATGTATATCATGCATATAATGCATCACTTTATATCTCAGAAATGTTTTCCCTCCAAAATCCCAATGGTCCTATGCCTAATCCTAACCCTAACGCTGCTGAGAATCACTAGGCACTTAGTTGAGCATGTGTAGATTAGCTCCTGACACGCCGTGTGGCCACGTGATTTCCTGTACCTGATGGATGTCTGTTGTTATGTTCTCCAGGCAGCAGAGAAACAGCGTTCACCTATGCCATCAGTGCTGCAGGCGTGGTGAACGCAGTGAGCCGGGCATGCCGAGAGGGTGAGCTGTCCACGTGCGGCTGCAGCCGAGCAGCGCGGCCCAGGGACCTGCCCCGGGACTGGCTGTGGGGCGGCTGCGGGGACAACGTCAACTACGGCTACCGCTTCGCCAGGGAGTTTGTGGATGCACGAGAGCGGGAGAAGAACTACCCACGAGGCTCCATAGAGCACGCACGCACGCTAATGAACCTGCAGAACAACGAAGCTGGGCGAATGGTGAGAGACTGAGCACGCACGCATGGCAGTCATTCGGTTTACCGTGCAGAGGTGCCATCTGCCGTTATATGTTTGTGGCATGGGTTATACAGAAGTAATGGTTACCGCCTCCTCAAGATTGATGCCACCGAAAGCTCATGCTTTCTTCGTTGTGTGTTGTGACTGCCAACGTTGGCACTCTTTACCCATGGCAAATTGAAGTGTGACCCGCGTGTTTTAACATATCACAAAGCACAGCACAAACACAGAATGCAATTATTGTAATTGCAATATTGTGCAGCCCCAGAGAGCGCAATATGTTCGAGTAAGCAAGAACAAAAGCGCCGTTTATTGGACCAGAAGGAAATCCCAGATACGCAGTGGTGCTGGTGCATGCCAGAGACCCGTTCGATGCCTTTATAAGCCTCTTAATAGTGTTTTGGTTTTATAGGGGCGTGAAACTGGCCTGGAAACCCGAGCGCCGTCTAAACACAAACCAGCTTACTTAGTGTATGTGTGTGAGGAAAGCTGAGCGAGCCCACACGTCTCCTGTAGACCAGAACAAAACATCAGCGCTCTCTGTGAGTAGTGGCCTAATAGCCTTAACCAGAGGGAGAAATAATTTACTGGAAGTCACCAAATGGCCTCTGCACCAGGCTAATGCCCTTGGAGTCTGGTCAGGGTCAGGAGGTCAAAGCACATTCTTTTACTGGGCCATGGCCAGGCTCTGGACTATACCGCAGCTCTTACCAGGACACCTCCAGCAAGACAAATCTCTTGCCCTCTCCTTAATAACGCCTCTCAGACGACGTAGTGAAAAAGCAGCCATTGAGTTGACTTGATTAAGCGTATTCATACTATACCGTATTCGTATTATACCAGTAACTGTATGATTTACATGCTTATTGGGATTATCATTCAGTACGGGTGGTCAATATGGCAAATACCTATCACACGCATCCCGATATTCCAGGTTTGATATATTGAAACAGAGAAAACGCATGAATTTAATACTGACTGTATTGGCCACCCTTACGGAATGTTAATCTTAGAGATAAGCAGTCGAGGGAAAGTCAGCTCAGGCCTGATGTTGAATAGGCTTCACTTGAATCCTTATACAGCGGTGAGCTGACGACTGCTTGCCCTTTGTTTGAAGTAGCCCCTGGTTGTTGATTTCTTTGATCTGCTGCATGTAAGAGGAAAAGAGAAAAGTCCCTGAATCCTTTGCCCAGTTTCTTTGTGTGCCTGTGTGTAGGGGTGCCTGGCCAGAGGCAACTACAACCTTTTGATGCTCTCAGGTGGGTGTAAAGCGCGGGGCTGCCTTATCGTCTCGCTGAGCCCCGCTGCAGAATGTCAGCGGCTCCTGCCGCAGCTCCAGGCCAGGCAGGAATGTGCTCTGGGTCGTCCCACGCTCGCTGGCAGGCCGCGCCCCAGTGGCCATCAGAACAGTCCCCTGAGTGCTTTCTGCGATGACACACTGCGTCATAAAAAGTCCATTTGCCTGCTGACGTGGGTGCGGACTGCGGCAGAGCTCTGCTCTCACCCTGTTTGTTTTGGGCCAGATGAGCTTGTTTAAGGTGTTTACAGAGGAGATGGCCTCTCTCTGGGTTATGGCACTTCCCCGCGGCCCGGCTCTTCAGGTGAGGAGGTCAAGGCCTGGACGAGTAATGTAAGAAGGAAGCAGGGGGATACCCCCTAATGTCTGGCTCTGGGTGGGAGCCGGTTAGAAATGAGCATGGGTATAAAATGGTTCTGCTGCTCTCTTTACAGTGGTGGTGATAGGAACCCAACACAACCCAAATAAGCCCATTATGTTTACTACGCAGAACTGTTGAAAACAGCGTCTCAGACATCACACAGTGGATTCACAACCATCATGAGGGAGCTTTTAGAGGCTTCAGACGTCTGGGACTCAGTAAGTTGGATGATTTGCCATTTCACCATGCAGATATTTGGTGGACTTGCCCTTTAAGACTTAGTATTCAGTAACTCAGTTATGAAACTACTGGGCAGTTTATCTAGTTTTTGAGGCCGGACCCTTAGGGTTTAAGCGCTTGGTGGATTATGTTCCTGGGATTAATCAGAGAGAACTGAAATAAATAGAACCGATAAATATCAATACGCAGTGTCAAGAAGTGTAGCGGTATGTATCCTGCTCTTAACGACGCCATCACTACGCGCCCTGCCGAGGCTCAGGCAGCAGATGAGCTTTGGATGACCCCTCTCCAACCCTCCGCTTTTCTTCCCCCTGAAGAGTTATTGGCTGCCAGGTCGATGGAGAGGAGCTTTTATTGTTGGCTTTTCTTGCTTTTTCTTTGCTGCCCTCGCCCTCGATGGTGGAAGAGGGTGACCCCAGGGCGGGCGTGGAGAGGGCGTGGCGCGGCGCCGATTCATGCGACTGTTGCCCCGGGCGACCCCCTCCGCTCTTTGCTGGCGGCTCTTTTTTTGCTCGGCTTGTTTGCTGGAGATTTGTCTTGCGTGGAGAGGCTTAGTGCTGCCAGGCTTTTGTGCAGGTGACAGAAGCGTATCGGGGGCAATAGATATAACCTCCCCGATGGCTCACAGCTCACGGCCTGGGGGGTTAGGGGGCACGTCGGTGAGGTATGGTGTGTGTGTGTGTGTGTGTGTGCGGTTAGTGTGCGGTCACGGCTCCCTGGGCCACAAAAGAAGCCGGCGAAGAACCGGGTCGTTGCCACACAGATCAAGTGGAGCGGAGCTGTTTGACACTGAGACCAAAACATGCACACACATACATACTAAGGTCGTAGCTCTTATAGCTAGCAGGGTCACCATAGAACTGTAAGGTGAACTGGACTGTTCTACTATCTAGAAATGATGAATATATCACTATATCAATATCACAACAGCTTAGACACGCTATTTATTTTAGAAGTAGCATGTTTATTATGATTTATACAGATTTATATAGTTTATATAGCTGCTATATACAGAATAGTAATATACTGAGTGTTTACTAATGGGAAAAGTAGCTTGTATAGAGATTTCAGTTGATTAAAATATTAAAAACAGAGCTGAAATCGACCACACTGACACATTTTTGTCTGTCAGTTGTCTTACTTTATCAATAACTCTAAACTCAGCCCAAGTTTGGACAGTAGATGGATTATGTCACAATGTTGTAACCTCATATCTCTTAAAGATCAACATTAGTGCAGTGAAACACACTTCTATATCATTTCATGAACTGTAAATGTAATTAAAATTGAAATTTAAAATTTCGGATAAACACTTTGTATTACAGTGCCTTAGGTTCTAGATAAGGCTGAGATACAAATTCCAACTATTACTGTGTCATTATTTCCTGAACAGACCGTACATTATTTCCTGAAATGCCCGTCTGCTCCTAGCTGTGCCGTTATCGAAGGTGAACAGTCCTGGGTAGTTCCAAGACATGAAAACATATGAACAAAGTAGGTTTACATAGTGTGTACCTGTTTATTACCTGGAACTGAAGCCATATTCAGATTATTATTGATAATAATTATTTATACTGTGTTACTATGCTTAATTTACGGCTGTATCCTGGTAGTTTGGGGTATTTGGAGTTACTTGGGAATTATTTCCGATTCACATTCCTTATAAAAACACTGACTTTAGTTTAAAATATAGTGTATTTTTGTACACTACATCAGATTTGACCTTATTTACTTTTATAGTTCTGCTATAGCTTCGTAGCTAGAGCCTCAGTCTCCGTACTTAATCAGATTTCGTCCAAAATAGTCACAAAGCACTTTGTAGCTGATATCTAGAACTTAAAAGACATTTATTGACATTAATTTCAGTGTCATGTAGTTACACAGTTTTGGAACGTACCATCGTTTGTTCCCTGCACTAGGTCAACACATAGAACGTGGAGTACAGTTCAAGAAAGCCCATTCCTGTTGTTCCATTCGTCCTTTCTAACAGCTCTTATGAGGACCTTGAACAAGCAAAGTTGTGAGGAACTGTGAGACGTGGTCGCAGGAGAGAAAGACTGGGGTTTGTTTATTTGAGCTCCACTTTCCCGGGCTCCTCTTATCTGCGCACCTTTAGGGTCGTTTGTTTACCCCTGCCGGTCCCCCACCCCAGCCGGCCCCAGCCCTGTCTGAGCACGCTCCATTGTGCCAATGCCCAAGACCGTGTCCTTTCTCTGCACCAATGAGCCTGACTGTCTGTCACACCGTGAGGAGCAGGAGGTGGGGGTGTTGGAGGCGGTGAGGTGGGCGGGGGGGGGGGACAAGGCCAGGAAGAGACAGATCGAAAGAGCTTGGATTTACAGTTTTCGCATAGTTTCGGTCTCAGCACGGTTTGTGATGGACCGTCTTCCAGGTATCGGATGCATCTGGTGTGGGTATGCGCACGAGCGCGTGCGTGTCTGAGGCAGGTGGCTGGCCGGGCTGGTATGCAGGTGAGATGGTGTTTTGACAGAGAGTGTATCACAAAGTGTTAAACCTCCGTCTTCACTCTCTTTCCACAAGCAGGTAAGAGGGAGGGACGTCGGCAGCTGTCAGTCTGGGTGGGGTGGGGAGGTGGGGGGTTGCAGCACCTCTGTAAAAGGCGCCTGTTAAACCACCGTCTCGCATGAGGTGTTAAAGGGAGGTGCTAGGCCAGGGGCCCTAGTGAAGAAAGAGACTGCAAATGATTGAAAGACAGAGAGAGGGAAAGAGATCCCTTTGATATTCCAATGTTCAGGAGACTGCAGAGTCACAAAGACACAGTGAATGGAAAAAAATACGTTATCCACACCTCCCCACCCCCACCCCAACACCACCCCGAAAAACCTGACGGAGCACACGCATAGAAAAGAGCTCGTTCGACTTCAGGCAGTTGCTCCGTGCAGCTATATGTATGGAAACCAGATGAAACGTTTGTTGCACAGGTGTGCGTGCCATTGATGTTTCCTGCTCGTAGGACGTGGGCCTGATTTATAAATCAGGAATAAAGCGCACTCCTTTCCCTCTTCGCCTCATTACACTTCACCGTAGCAGAGTTCGCTTTACAAGCTAGTCTTGGGCGGCTCCCTTCGTTGTTGATTAGTTCGGGGTAGAATAATAAAAATACATAACCCATGCATTAGCTAAGTGCCCCAGCGCTTTAACCGGCTCTATTGATTCAGCTGGAGATTCTGTGAATATAATCGGCAGGAAGTTCACTCTCAGCGCACACGGGGCTCACTGTGTGTTCTAGAGGAGAATGACTGATTGATCCCATTGTTCTCCAAATGCTCTCATTGCCACTCTCTGTTTGTTAAGAGACTGTAAACTCCAAAGGCCTCCCGGAGGCTCTAACCAGGTTCAAAACCTCCCTGCTAGACAAGTCTGGTGTACCGACCCATGCTGGCCACTAGAGGGCAGTGTAGCCGCACGGAAGCCTTGAGTCTTGTTGGCTGGGTTGTGTTCCTCTCGGGTGCTGGAGGCGTCGGAGAAGCTCTTTCGCAAGATGTTTACTTCTTGCCTGGTTTGTGTCTGTAATTGATGTGCCTTCGTTAGCGCTAGCTTCACGTGTTTCCAGTCAGCATTACGAAAGTGCACTATTTAAAACAACAGCTGTGATGTAAAGTGGCCCAATCCAAAGCTGTAGGCACGAGAGAACAAGACATAACGATTATTCTCCAGGACTAATAATCGTTATGTCTTGTTGATGGTTGAGATATAAACATAAGCAGGTCATAGAGAGCGCTATGGAGTTTGTGAATCTGACGTATGACGCTTTTAATACCCCCTCGCTTAAAGTTGCTACATGAATTATTTATGAATACGCTGCCTGATGTCTGAGACATTGTTTTAAGGCGGATTCGGCATGAAATGTATTTTAATCCATGTGGCGGAGGGGTACGTGCGGGGTGTTGTGAAGCAAAATAGCACCCAAGAAAAGAAGATTTATCGTCATTATTCAAACTGCGTGCTAAGAAGAAGCCATGCGTGGGTTCGTTGCTGGTTCTGGATTGTAAATACTGCGTCTGTATGTGTGTTGTAGACATGGTGACCCCTGGTTCCCATCACCTACACCACTGTAAAGAAGCCAGAGCCTCTACAATCGATCAGAGATTTTGAGAAATTGGTGGTATTCCCACTTCAGCTTCCATCACCAGCTCACTTCTGATTACGCCTAATAAATATTTGAGTAGTCCTGGCTTCTGTCAGAACAAAACCTTGTACAGTATAATGAAACACAGTCCGGCTTCTTCTCCAGTGCAGAGATGGAGGGGGTGGAGAAAAAAGAAAGAAAGGCTGTGACACACTTTGCACGTATCTTTCTGTTTATGGACATCTGTGTGTGTATGTATATATATATATATACAGGGGTTGGACAATGAAACTGAAACACCTGGTTTTAGACCACTATCATTTATTAGTATGGTGTAGGGCCTCCTTTTGCGGCCAATACAGCGTCAGTTGGTCTTGGGAATGACATATACTGCGTCCTGCACAGTGGTCAGAGGGAGTTTAAGCCATTCCTCTTGCAGGATAGTGGCCAGGTCACTACGTGATGCTGGTGGAGGTTCGTCCTTCTTGGTGGTATGCTGACATTACCCTGGATACCGTGGCTCTTGATGCATCACAAAGACTTGCTGTCTTGGTCACAGATGCGCCAGCAAGACGTGCACCAGAATCGTGCACAACAGTTTTTGTCCTCTTTTGAAACTCTGGTATGTCACCCATAATGCTGTGTGCATTGCAGTATGTTTGAGCAGAAACTGTGCCTTTACCTGCTAACTGAACCTTCACACTCTGCTCTTACTGGTGCAATGTGCAATTAATGAAGATTGGCCACCAGGCTGGTCCAATTTAGCCATGAGACCTCCCACACTAAAATGACAGGTGTTTCAGTTTCATTGTCCAACCCCTGTATATATATATATATATATATTCCCTCCTATATAGCAATATAGTGCAAAGACAAATAAACAAATAAACTACATGTCTATAAACAGGAAGATATGTGCAAAGTGTGTAAGACCCGTATCTGTATGTCAGAATATGGATACTGGATCGGAGGTGCAGTTAGCATATGTAAAGACAAAATACAGCTTAGTGTAAGTGTACATGTAGAAGAGTCGAGTGTGTTGAGGTGGTCAGGTGTGCGGTAAGGATGTGGTTGATATATAAAGTGTTCGGGGCAGGTCGTGTGACCAGCAGCTCACTGTTGAGGTGAACAGCCAAAACGGCTAACAGTACAGATCTGACCGTATATAGAGGAAAAGAAATCTCCATTTTTCTCCATTTCTACCCTGATGGTGTAGAATCAGAAATGATACTGTGCTGATATTAAGGTTTAGGAGTTTTGGACCTCTCACTCCTCTCAGTCCGGGGAGTCCAGCTACAAAACCATCTCAGCCACAAACCCGTTTACATATGTGGCTTCCTATTAAGGCTACACCAGTTTAGTCTGCGCGTTCACGCTGAAGTGATGAAGACCCACTTTGGATTTACATGATACCCCTGGTTGCAAATGGATAGAATCTCCACATGTACAGCAGGTTCCTAGTGAGGAACCGAAGGTTGGGTTCTAGCTTTACTGGCAGATACAGTGAGCGTCTGGTTCATAAGAACAAGGTCCAGCAGCCAACACACAGGACAACACAGCTACAGACTGGCAGAGGGCCAAACCCACTCTCTACTGACCCTGATGAGCGCCACCTCGTTCCAATGTCCCTTACCCACCGTAAGATGACCTCGAGTGACCTACAGAGAGACTGGCGAGCGGCGGCTGGGGTGAAACGCACAGCGAGCATGGTTCTAAAAACAGGCTTCTGGAGGTCATTAGTGATTTTCTAAATACACAGATCTAATACAATATCTGATCTGGAGTTTGGGAGACATGGTTCCAGTAGTGTAGAGAATCAAACAGAACCAACACAAACCCAGAACCTGTACAACTAGAGAACCTGATCGGTTTGAGGTGGGCTCTTAAATCTTTCCAGAGTTGTATGTGTGCATCAGTTTCAGGCTTCAAATGTCAAATAGGCTGTAATTCAGCTAATAAGGGGAATTATGGAGAGCCTAGTATAGAGCAATACAACTGATGTGGTGGCTTCACACAGAGGCGTACAGCGATGAGCAGGGCAGGCAGGGTAAGATATTTGGGTAATGAAAGTCATTTTGTAAAAGAACGATAATCATGAAATGGAGATGCATTAAAACAGTCAAGCATGTTTAAAAATGGCCACTGATTGGGACATCCTCATGGCCACAGCTGCTGTTCCACAATCAGGAAGCATGAACACTGACTGAAGCTTGTCTGCATGGTTCGGTTCTGACCATGAGAATGCATAAATAGCCTAACCTCATGTACCCTTAAGGGGGGGGGATCTTTAAAGCATGGCAGGACTACAGAACAGCACAATGCAGTTAGACAACCCAGGAAAATGATCTCAGATCGGAACAGGCAACGGCTGTACTTATATGAACGCTTCTCTTGGCCCTCTAACAAATGTGCTGCAGCGTTCTGGGTCATTTGTAGTTCTGGAGAGATTCTGTGGAACTCCAGACAAGAGAAGTTACAATAATCAGGCCTGCTGGTGAGAGAAGAGAGGTTGGACCTTGTCGATACTTCCCAGGCTGTTGTTGTTACCTGATTAATGTGAGGTTGGAAGTTTAGTGCTGATTCAAGAACACGGTTTCTCAAACACCGGGCCATGGACCACACGTGGGTAGTGAAGGACCCTTTGGTGGTCCTCATGTTGGAGGACCAGTAGAGGACCAGTGGTTTGTACTGGGCTGGTGATTGGGCTGGCGTCATGACGCAATGAGGAAGTGTTTCGTTTAACCATAAACAAGAACAAACAACATTTTAGATGGTAAACAATATTAATACAAGCTTCCAGAACGTTCTAGCAAAACAAGGATAGACACATTCCTCATTCCATTCATGTTTTAGATTCACTGACGCAGTTTTTGGTGGAGAGTCGGCATTCGAACACTGGTTAAAACATTCCCAAGAATGAAATATGAAACAAAAACATTGTGTTTTTTTTTTTTTTTTCATCTCTCTTTAATGATATCAAGTTACGAGTAGGTGGGCCTTGAGGTGAAAGAACCCTTGGTCCAGAAGGACCCCAAGGTTTGGACTTGTTATTGGAGGTTTAGATAGATAAGAATTGATCGTGAGGTCAAATGGTATGGACTCCCGTCTTGTCTCTTTTCAACACTTGAACCATGAACCCTGTGTTTCAGTATCTAGGTGTGTAACGATACACCCAGTCCACTGTTCGGTTTGATTCACGACACTGGACTCACAGTTCAGGGTTATTACTATATTTCAAATATAACTGAAGTCATGGAAATATATTACTTTAGTCTCGTTCCACAACTTTTAAGTTCACTGAGGCTGGAAGAGTGCATGATCGAGGCGCTGATTGGGGCTTTGGTGCAGTGTTGTCGAATGTAGGCGCACTGTCACACCTCCACCATGCGCATTGTCACGGTTTTGCATTGCGATGTTTTGATTTCATGACGCATTGTGGCACCACTAAGGCAGCCAGACCGAAGAGCTTTAAAGGACGATGAGAAACTTGAATGATGCCATGTGGAATTATTTTATGACTACTCATAAGTGACCTTATATCTCATCATGTGCTTCATGTGTTCCCTTCCAGGCGGTGTACAACCTGGCCAACGTGGCGTGCAAGTGCCATGGCGTCTCGGGCTCCTGCAGCCTGAAGACATGCTGGCTGCAGCTGGCCGACTTCCGGCGCGTGGGTGAGTTCCTCAAGGAGAAGTACGACAGCGCCGCCGCCATGCGCATCAGCCGCCGCAACAAGCTGGAGCTGGTCAACAACCGCTTCAACCAGCCCACGACCGACGACCTGGTGTACATCGACCCAAGCCCGGACTACTGCCTGCGCAACGAGAGCACGGGCTCGCTGGGCACTCAGGGCCGCCTCTGCAACAAAACCTCGGAGGGCATGGACGGCTGCGAGCTGATGTGCTGCGGCCGCGGCTACGACCAGTTCAAGACCTACAAGCACGAGCGCTGCCACTGCAAGTTCCACTGGTGCTGCTACGTCAAGTGCAAGCGCTGCACGTCGCTCGTCGACCAGTTCGTCTGCAAGTAGCCCCAGAGGTCCCCCTGGGCCGTAGGGATGCACTAAACTAAAGGAGTTGGGGTGGGAGGGGGGAGAGGCAGGACTTCCATGGGCTCAGAAAGAAAGGACTGAGCGAGATGTACTAAGGCAATGATAATAAATATAAAGAAAATTTTAAGTATATGATTAAGTATACGCGTGCGGTGAATGGTAATTTAATGAAGTTCACTCGAGAACCGAACGAAGCCGAACTCCTGGAGGAGTAGTCAGAAGAGAGTCGGAGACGTGTTGCTGGGTTTGTCCTCTGACCCTCATCAGCGTCTCACACACATGCTCAGCTGATGGGGTAATGAGATCGAAGCGCAGATCTGGCGCGACCCCCGGCTCTTTTGCTCCTGATGATTCTTCTCTTAAGGAAACAGGAGATGACCTTTGAACTCATTGCTTTAATGGCACGTGTCTCCCTGCCCGATCCCCTCCTACAGACTCTCTCCACCTCTCCTGCATTAGAGCTCTTAAAATCCTCACGGCGAACGGTGACCTCGTTTGAGCACGGTGGAATTTGGAACTATGGGGTGTTTGATGATGTCATGTTGACCTGTGAAACCTGCGTTGCTGTGCCTCTCAAGGTCCAGAGCGCTGCCTCCCAGGGCCATGGAGATCTGAACCGCGATGTGCCGAGATCAGAACGAAACGATCCCGTCGGAGGACACTCTTTTTTTTTTTTTTTTTCCCCAAAGCATTTCTACTCACAGGAACATCTTGTTTACTCCTCATGATTCAAAACAGCCACCAGGCTTCTAGGCCGACTATTAGCCGGTACGAGCTCTCTATGTGTTTCAGGGTCCTCCTCACATCGTCTCAAAGGAATTCCATCGTGTCCTGGACGGACGTCCAATGAATGTCATGTTGCTTTTCACAGATAACTGCGATGACCCCCCCACCCACCCACCCCCACCTCGTGCTCTGAGCTTCTGAATGTGAGTCTAAGAGGGGATTAAAGATGAGGCCATATGATAAGGACTGCAGATTGCTATTGTAGTCAAACAATAGTGGTTCAGATTATATTTTATTAATTGCTTCTCATGTTATTCATCGTATGTATTGTCCTGAATATTATTTTTTGATACAGAGGCTTCTACTGTCGAGTTCTATTTCAGCAGAGGCGATATTATCTTGCCACTGGATGGAGCGGGTTCTGTTCTCGCCCGCTGTCAACCGAAAGCTTTAAGAAAAGGCCTTTGTCTAATCAACGAATTGTGAGACGCCAAACTTGTAAATAACAGTCCATGTATGCAGATTACACTTCAACGTGATTACAGTGTTCATGTTAATCTGAATTGTTTGCTGACCATATGCTTGTTGTGTATATGTATTTTCCCCCATCATTCAAACCAGTAATATTAAAAATATTATTAGTGACGATTACATACGTGCCACAGAAAGTCTCTTTATTCTGAAGAGACAAGCAAATGCCGAGTGCCCTAGTGGAGCCCATATGGAGGCTCCGCTACATCTGTGCCTTATTTGTTCATGTTGCTGAATGTATTACACAATTACACAATTATCATTTGTGTCCTCCCACAGCTTTGCACACATCAAGATGAATAATATTCAGAAGGAAGATAAAGGCTACCAGGATCAATAACTGATGATAAATTTAGACTGATATGATCAATATTTATTGAGCTACACATACAGAAGTCTGTCTCTCAGTATGGCGTCGGGCCGCCGTGTTTGCTAACCCAACACGCCAAAAGTCTCGGTATGGAGCTGTAGAGGTTCCTGATGGTGTCCTGTGATAATCCATCCCATGCAGCTTGAACATCCTCACACAGTTCCTGCAGATGGTGCGGTAGGGGTGGAGGTGGAGGGACACCAGGCCTTCTGGACTTGTGACCACAAACCGTTCATCTTGGTGCTGACCACGGTGCCTCCACACACGGATTCGTTGGGCGTCTCCACCAAGACTAAAGCGGGACTCGTCACTGAAGATGACCCGCTGCCATTCTGAGTCACTCCATGACAGTCTGGTACGACACCACTGCAGTCTTTGGTGACGGTGACGTGGTGTTAAGGACAGTCGTGGTAACGGTCTGCGTGCATGAAGTCTTGCGTGGTGCAGCCGTCTGCCAATGGTGCTGCACTAACAGGATGACCCATGAAGGACTCATGGAAGGACCAATGATTCCTTCTGGGTTATCAATGTATTTTGGCAATTTAATAACCTGGTACCACTTTAGAATAAGGCTACCCTTATAAAGGATTTATAAATGGTTTACAAATAGGTTTTCATAAGTTATTAATTAGGTTATAACCACTTTATAACCTTTTTAATAAGCAGTTATAACGATTAGTAAACTGAGCTCCTCCTACGATGTAAACAAATTGTATGTATTGAAGCTGACCGGGTCGAGTAGGATCAGTAAACGTCAGAATCCGAGCTTTAACAGTGTAACAGCATGGGTGTTCACTGTTAGACTAACAACAGGTCACTGCTGTCCATCATATTTAAGTGTCATAGCTGCTTATTGATGATTTTGATTAATTAATAACCATTAATAAACATTTACATTTACGGCATTTAGCTGACGCTCTTATCCAGAGCGACTTACAAGGTTAATCATATTACAGGTGGGCCAATGTGGTGTTAGGAGTCTTGCCCAAGGACTCTTATTGGTGTAGCACAGCATAGTCACCCAGACCGGGATTCGAACCCCAGTCTCCCACATGCAGTGGTGGCTCCCTGGCAGGCAGTGGTGTTATCCACTGAGCTACACCAACCATTAAACCCATTTTAAACCATTCATAAACTCTATAAAGGTAGCCTGATTCTAAAGTGGTACCGATAATAAGACGGCATGAGCCTTAAGAACCTGAAAGCATCAACATACAGAGTTTGAAGTGCTGATAAAACCAGAACGTGGCTTATAAGTAATGTTCTATGCCTTGAAATGCACTGTGCTTTTTGTGTATGTGTAGAGCTATAGGCCACTTCCATATATGATGGTTGCAACACCTCCAAAAATGCTAGGGCCGGCATATGTTCACCACTGTGCTACATCAGCTCCTACACAAGCTGTTTAACCGCATGGGGCCTTTATTGGCATGTTGTGCTAAACTGAACTTTGGGCCGGTTAGCCCAGTACCTGCACTCTCTGATTACGCAGTCATGCTGTTGTAATGCATGCAGAATGTGGCTTGGCAGGTTCATATCTATTTCCAG
Organism: Prochilodus magdalenae; assembly: GCA_024036415.1. Classification (NCBI taxonomy): domain Eukaryota; kingdom Metazoa; phylum Chordata; class Actinopteri; order Characiformes; family Prochilodontidae; genus Prochilodus; species Prochilodus magdalenae. The sequence continues at coordinate 47,478 of JAMWET010007407.1, read as the reverse complement.
CCTTAATGGTGGGTTAACAGAAGTTACTCAAACTCATGACTCGTGAACTTTACCCTCGTAACAATCTGGATTCTTCTTTTCTTCCTTGGACCGGAGAACCGAAGAACCCATAAACACATTTATTCATCATTTGAAACTGTTCTCTGATGTTCTAGATAGGAGGTATGTGACCGCCCAGATGCGGTTCTACAGTGTCCACCCATGTACAGTGTCCACTTAGATGAGCTCTGCTCTGATTGGCTGATATACAACGAGACGTCCACCGCAAAGCTCACACAGACTCAACACGAGGGAATAGACTAAACAAACTGAGCCTCTGTGTAAATAAGCTCCGCCCTCATACTATATAGTTAGCTATGCTAGCTACTTGGAGCTAATGCTAGTAGCTAACGTTCCCTCATACTAGCTACTGGCTTTCCATCTCAACACACAGTAGATTAAAGTCACTATGGAACTATGAGTTTAAGATGATCCGCCTCAACCGGCAAACACGGATACAATCATACAGCATGGTTGTTATTTACAGGCGGCTGTTGGGGTTGGGATGCTAATAAAGGTGGAGCTGCTCCTCTCTTCAGTCTCTTCAGGGTCAAACACTGAGTGAACCTACTCCATATTGCCCGAGAATTTGGGAAACTGTCCGGAAGGAGATGTGCAGACTGCAGGACTAGTGTGGTCCGGAATCCTGGTAAAGATGTGGGAACAGCTTGTTGTGAAAATTTTCGGATCCACCTTAAATGGTGCTGCAGTTACAGTCTAGTGCCTGTACAAGCTGTAGCATTTAAGGTGGAATGGAACATTGGATTAAGAAGCTGGTGAATAGGAAGCAGCTTCGGTCTGGTTTAAAGAGTAAAGCCTCAGCCGTGTACCAATGACAGTTGGGTTCCTTGGGAGGGGAATGAAAAGTGCCGACATTCCCAATCTACAGCCTGGAACGCTGGATTTCTCCAAGTGGTCCACCATGTTGCGTCGTTGTTGTGGTTGTATGTAAACATTGGGATTTTGGAATTGACCCGTACCTCATCTGGAAAAGCAGGATTTGTATCTGGAGGAGGAACGGCAGTGTTTGAGGGTCACGGTAGGTCAGTCCTATATACTGAACGCTCCTCTTTGGACTACGACAGTGTAAATACAGCGTTCCAGACAGATCCAAGTGGTTTCATAAACCCAGTGCTCTGTTTACGTTGCATTTCACATACTGTCCCAACCCTTTTTTAGGAACTGAGGTTCGTCTAAGGGTGTGTAGAAGAAGCGCTGGAGGACACCCTGGCTCAGCAATGCTGGGAGTGGCCTCACTAGGTAGAGGAACGTTGCGCAATGTTGTGGATTAATGTGCCAAATAGAAAGAATTCCCACAGCTCCCACCCGTCAAGAAGCCTCGCCCTGCACATGTTTCAGATTGACGGAGTCAACCGCCCGAGCGACAAACCGTTAACACCCTGTTCTTTGTTAACTGGGCCTAGTTAGTTTCACTCCGGTTGTCTGGCCACTGGGACCCCTGCAGCCCAGATCTGGACTGAGAGTATTCCAGTAACATAGGTTGTGTTCTCGGCAGTGACCAGGGTTAAAGGGAAACCCACAGTGGTGCAGGATCACATGATCACCATGATTAGGCCGCAGTCCTTTATGGACTCGCCGAAATCACCACAGCGGTTCCACCTACATAATCAAACAGCTGAGCTGCACATAAAGTCATTCGGAGTGGTTTGGGGTGAAATGCTCCACTTTAGACAAACTAAGAAACATCTAGAGCACTGTTACTCAACCCTGCCCTGCACATTTGAGAGGGTTCCTTGCCTTAACACACCCAATGCAATTCTGAGAGGGCTTGTTAATGAGCCAATCAGTTGAATCTGGTGTGTTGGGAGCAGGGAAAGCTCTAAAAGTGTGCAGGGCCAAGGTGCCTCCAGGACCAGGTCGCAAAATACTGCTCCAGAGAACTGTTCATTGTGATAGTAACCAGACATCCACCTTTAAACGTTACCACATGTAAAGTTATTACAGGAAATGGTTATGAACATGCTGCCTGATGTCTCACACGTGGTTTTATGATAGTGTTGTGATAAGGTTTTGGCTTTCGATATGGATTATATGGCAGAAAGTAGTCCCAAACACAAGCATGGATAAACATTTTTTAGATTTATGACTATTTTACAATAATCAGCCCAACATATATGAACTCAGGAGATGTGTGTAGGCTCACTGGAGGGTTTGTATGGTAAACCAAGTAAACAAAATGATTATATTTTGTGTTGTAAAAATGGTGACGTCTGGTTACCATCATTACCACTGTCAAGAAATCAGTCCATTTCAGTACAAAGAACCAGCTCACATCTTACCACTCTGAATGAGTCTGCCTATGTCTCAAAGACTGAATTATTTAAAAATATATATTATTATTACTGTTATTGTTATTAATGAAAAATTAGAAAGTTCCCCTTTAAGCCGGTTTAAGGAATAACGGGGAGTGAAGCCAGACCAGAAACTAGCAGTCAGTCTTTGTAAACACTTATAAATAAATATAACATAACGTAATATATGATAATAACTCCATTTGGTAAGGGTTTTTGGGCTCCTGAGATAGAGAAGTCCTGATGTAGCTGATCGACTACTATTCGATTTTTCTTATTGAACGCGAACGACGAAAACAAGCCTGTGAACTACAAATCCCATGATGCTGTGCTCTCCGGCTCTCCGCTGTGATTGGCCAGACGTCTCTCACGCGAGGGGCGTCACTACGACATCAAGAGATCCAGCTGGTCGCGAGGGGCGGCGAGTCAGTTGTGAGCGGAGACAGCGAGGCGCTAATGAAGAGATTCACCCGAGTCGCCGCAAACTCCGAGATAAAGAGCGTCAAAGGACACGTTTTGCTCCCAACCGTGAAGGTAAACTTTCGTTAATTTCACGCGGTGTGGTTATTGAATATGTTGCCGCCTGAGTTAGTTTAAAAAAGCAGCGTAAAATGCCTTAGTTTTATCCCTCCGGGTGAGTCGGTCTCGGCTACTTTTCAGTTGACTCACTCACTGACAGATCAGCTCACTGGCCTTTCTGACTGAAGTTGCTAGCTTAGCTTAGCTGCGTTAGCTTTACGGCTTTGCTGGGTTAAAAGGTAGCTCGAGCCAGTAGTAGCAGCCCAAACAGCTAACGTGGATGTGTAGCGGTGTGGAAACGACACTTTGTCTCTCGCAGATTCCAGTTAGTCAGCAGCTGGTTCGGATTTCCCCGTTCCACCTTAAACGGTGCAGCAGTTACTTACTGGCGCCTCAGGCACGCCAGTATGTAACTGCTGCACCGTTTAAGGTGGAACGAGGAAATCCGAACAAGGCGCTAACGAATACAAAGCTGTAGGTTTCCCCTTGTTTATCAAGAGTCAGCCTAATGGCTACACCGCTCCCAGCCCTGTCGTGCTTTGTCAGGGTCTTAAAGTGTCGTTTTCGGCAGTTACTAAGCCACTGTCCCTGTCCAGGCTGGGCTGGATGGAGGGCAAGCTAGCTAACTTGCTATAGCTAACAACAGTGTAAACAAACCCGCGCGCAGCTGATATCAGGTTCTCTAACCTTGCAAGGAACGTTAGCTAGAACCATCAAACATCTGCCAACTTCACAGCCAAGAAGTGCCTGGGATTTTAGCCATGGAGGCTCATTCGCTGGCATGAAAAACATTCAGGGGTCTTTGTCTTGGTACTGTTGTTTTTCTCCCCTCCTGGCTGAAGCGGAGGCTCGACTGACGTTAGTTTGCCGAGCTGTCATCTTTACAACAAGGTTAATTTTGACGTCACGTATCTTCTGGTACTAGGAACTGTCATCATGAGTAACTGGGAATGTTGATTTGTCCTTAGCCATGGCTGCCAAAATGGCCAAGCAAGGTTTGGTCTCTGCTGTCTGGGTCAGGGACCTGCATTAAAGTATCCAGACAGCTCCTCTAAATGGTGAACTCGAAGGAGAGGTCTACCGGGTTTTCAGAATTTTAGAGGTTGAGATGTAAACAAAGTCAACAGAGTGGGGAGATGTGAAATGGTTCATTGGTAGAGGCGTTTAGAGACAACCGTGGTGGTGGTGGTTGTTGGAAGGTTCCAGTGTAGCCTGTCACAAACCACCAATGAACGTAAAAATGTCAACTGAGGCTTTTATATGTGCCACTAAAGCTGGTAAAATCTGATCAATCTGGACAGAAAAAAGTTTTCTCTGGAAGCTGCTGTATTCCCAACAGCCTCCCTCCATCTCTCTGCCATGGACTGGATTAAAAACACATTTTAAAGGAGCGATATGTCATTTTTGTGAAGTTGAAAACTTAATTCCAAGATGAACTAAAATGATCAACACAGTGTAAAAAATAATAATAATAATAATAATTTTGATAGTAAGAAGTTAAGAGGGAGGCAGAGGGACTGTGTATTGTTTGGAGTATGAGTCAACAGGTTGCATCATCTTACAGGAGGCTGCATTAAAGTATCCAGACAGCTTCTCTAAATAGTGAACTCGAAGAAGAACTCCACAGGGTATTCTTTCAGTACTTCAGAGGTTGAGATGTAAACAAGTTGTTTGGAGTGGGCTGATGTGAAGTTGTCGAGTCATTTAGAGGCTACTGTGGTGCTGAAAGGAAGCAGAGGGCCCGGTGTAGCCAGGAGCCATTTATTTACTGTCCCAAAGTTTACTCTGGGGGCTGCTGTATTCCCAACAGACTCCCTGTATCTCTCTTGGATTAAAAACACCTTTTAAAGGTGCAATATGTAATTAAAAGAAAAAAGTTGTAAACATTCTAAATTGAACAAAAAGTATCCACAGCACGTTTTGATGATATGAGGTGAAGAGGGAGGCAGCAGAGGGACTGTGTATTGTTTCGAGAATGGATTCAACAGGTGGCATCATTTTACAGATTGCTCCTTTAAACCTAAAAAGCAGTATGAAAGATCAGACGTCAAGCAGTGTGATCATAACCCTTTCATGTAATGTCTTTCTGTAGAGACCTATTAAGGGTGGGCGTCTGGTTCCTATCAGCACCACTATGAACAATTCAGACCACTCTGAATGGCTTGGTTGACATATTAACCATGTGATTCTGCCGCAGTGTTTTAGGTGAACCCATTCCTCTCACAGGCGTTCTGCTAACGCACAGCCGCTGCCACTAGAACGGGACACCCTGGAGAAGCCGCACATGAGCCTAAGGTCACCGTGCCCAGGGCCAGGCTTTAGCCAGATGGGCAACCTGAGCTCATGTGACTGAATCCAGTTAAATCCTCAGCAGTGTCCTGCGTCTACCGTAAAGCCTTACGAGGACAGCGAAGGCTGTTGCTGTAGTACAGTAAGGACGAAATCCCTCTTAGCACCCAGTGCAGTATGTGTTTCTGAAGATATCGAGGCAGTGCTCACACATTAACACAACCTGCTAACCCAACATGCCAGACGTCTCGGTATGGAGCTGTAGAGGTTCCTAATGGTGTCCTGTGATAATCCATCCCATGCAGCTTGAATATCCTCACACAGTTCCTGCAGATGGTGCGGTAGGGGGGGGAGGTGGAGGCCCTTTGGACATGTGACCTATATATCAACAGACCGTCCATCTTGGTGCTGACCACGGTGCCTCCACACACGGATTGGTTGATCGTCTCCACCAAGACTAAAGCGGGACTCGTCACTGAAGATGACCTGCTGACATTCATGACCTTCTGGCATGACGGTCCTCGGTGACGGTGGCGTGGTGTTAAGGGCAGTCGCCGTAACGGTCTGTGTGCATGTAGTGCTGCGTCGTGCAGCCGTCTTCCAGTGGTGCGCGGTTGCTTCTTGCTGAGTGTCCGCACTCGTGGCTATTGGGTCTGTCAGTCACAGCGTAAAGGCCCGATGTCAAACTTTGGTGCACCTACTTGGGTGACAGAAGCCTGGTACAAAGGACAATTACGCCTGACAGGGTTCGGCTGTTTCCGTATTAGGTAATACTGATCTCATCAAACCAGTCTGCTTTGATTATACTTTGTCACAACATGCATTGTGCCTAAACCGGCTCTCATTATCCAGCTACTAGGGCACAGCCATAACAGCTTGTTTAGCCACAAAGACAGCTTGTACTAATCAGTGTGGCTTTATGATGCTGCTACACTGATTAGAAGGCCACTGGCACATTTCAGTCTGTGCTTACTATGGCACTTTGTGTTCACATTACTTCTGGTGATATCAGTTCTCATATCAGCATTATATCTGCTGTGCTCATGCCGTTAAACATTAGGTGACCATATCTGACTATAATATGGTTATTATGGGATGTGAGTGCCTAGTGTGAGTCGGCCTCTACATGCAGTCACCTAATCAGGCCTGCCAGCAATGCGCTCATAGCTGCATTGATTCGGTGTCAGCATTGTGATATCTTTTGTCTTATCGTTGTTGTGGCAAGTTTTGGGAAATGGGATCACAGTTCGTGTTTCTTCTGCCAAGAAACTCATCTTTAAATAGTCCCAGTGGTTTACAAAGCTGCCTGCCCCCAGATGGCCCAAGCATCTTAGCCCTGACACTTGCCGCTTCGTGACGTCTTCCCTCTGTGCGGTTGTCGTGAGGCGCACGTGTGCTCTTAATGTGGATTAGCTTCTCACTCAGAGTCAAGTGGTTTCTCTGATAAGCCTGTCATCACCAAGAGATGAGAGATCAAGTGTTGCGTCAAGTGTCTGAACAGGATGTATGTAGATCAATGTGAGTTTTAGTCTTTTACAGCGATGAAATGTCTCGGTATGGAGCTGTAGAGGTTCCTAATGGTGTCCTGTGATAATCCATCCCATGCAGCTTGAATATCCTCACACAGTTCCCGCAGATGGTGCGGTAGGGGTGGAGGTGGAGGGACACCAGGCCTTCTGGACGTGTGACGACAAACCGTTCATCTCGGTGCTGACCACGGTCCCTCCACACACGGATTCGTTGGGCGTCTCCACCAAGACTAAAGCGGGACTCGTCACTGAAGATGACCCGCCGCCATTCTGAGTCCCTCCATGACAGTCTGGTACGACACCACTGCAGTCTTTGGTGACGGTGACGTGGTGTTAAGGACAGCCATTGTAGCAGTCTGCCTGCATGTAGTCTTAGATGGTGCAGCCGTCTGCCAATGGCACTGGCACTAACAGGATGACTCATGGAGGACACCACTGCTCGCTGAATGTCAGGAGTCACGGCTGTTGGGTCACTTTGCACATATCAGATAATTGGTTAGTTGGACAGATCCTTCATGCCTTCTTCTGTCCACTGTTGCCAGCAGCATTGCTATGGTATTGAGGGATATGAGTAGGACGCTATTGATGGTAGGATCCATCAATAAGACCTTCCCGCTTCCCGGGGTCCTGCGATGTGACCCCTCTCTTTCATTCCTGTTGGTTAACTCCATCTGATGATGAGTGTACCATTCAGTCTTTCCAGCGTTAGCTAGAACGTGACATCACTGGCTTTTTGTCTGTAGGACTGACTCATATGCAGCCATATGACATCATCACTGAGCGATAATGGTGGACGACATGTGGAGTAATGGACATGAAGAGGGCTTTTAAGGCTACATGCCTTAACACTCAGGGTCCCTTTATAGTCAGTTAAAGGGGAGTTCCACCAAATTTTGAAATTTCTGATTAAATAGTGAGGATGTGAAGAACTAGGATGAGTTAGTGTATGGTTGGATGTGACATTTGTAAAGTACAGATGCAATACGAGTGGGCTGTACAGTGGACTCACGGTGAGTGGGTCAGTGTCACTCCTCTTTTGCTTAACCGGGAATTCCAGCTTTATTGCTAACTAATTTAAAGGTTAAGACGTGAACAACATCATTCAGAGAGTTTTGGTGTGAAATGGTCTGTTCTGGAGAAACGTACCAGGTCAAAAGTGGTAGTGCCGGGAACCAGATACCTCCTGGTGTTATGAATAGTAAACAAATGGCTGTATTTGTACTGTACACATTGAAACCCCTGGCTCCCATCACTCACCACTCTGAGTTTCTCTGCATGTGAACCATCTCAAAGTTAAAAAAAAAAAAAATCCATCCCAGAACTGGTGGGATTCCCCTTTAAGCTCACCCAGTTTAGCCGGGAGTCAATAATAACAGCCCGTACTGGGAAGTAAGTGGTAGTTTTGGCCAGTTAAAAATAGAGGAGGGTGGAGACGGATTGATTGAAGTAGGAGGGAGGCATGTAAGTGAGTGAAAGAGTGGGGGATGTCAGGCGGCTGACAGACAGACGGACGGACAGAAGTACTGGCTGTGGATTGGTTCTGTCTGCCTGATTTTCCCCACTCTAATCAGTCAGTCAGTCTTATTGCAGTGGGAGGGCTTGTCAGCTCGGTACAGAGCACCGTGTGCGAGATGCAGGGTCTCTGTTTTGCGGGCTCCTGCCAAGGAACGCCGGATTGGCTCGCGATGCAGTGCCGTACATCTCGCCGTCCTGTAGGTGGCTTAGCCCTATGAAGGAGATGGGCTCTGCTGTGCCCTGCGCTGCGAATTGTTGTGTGCTGGGGGGCTGTTTGGTGGTCCATGTCGTTTAGCTTGCTTCAGTTTCTGATTACCCCGGCAGTTTCCTCAATCCATTATTGGGAGCCAGCCATGCAGGTAAAAAGCTCTTTTTGACCTTGGCTAGGCCGGAGCACATGTGTGTCAGACATGCTTCGCAGCTAATGGAGTGTTTGAGTAACTGGAAGGACGGAGGTGCTCAGAGTGAAGGACAAATAAACCTGATTGTGGCTGTTTGTGCTTTAGAACTCGGGTTCCCAGCAACTGGGCTGTGGGAAGACACCAGGCCATGGAAGGTGGTTTGGTACCAAGCTCCAGTGATATAATAAATGTATTATTATTATTATTATCTAATAATTTTATGATGGTTGTGCAGTATATGGTGATTTATATATGGTCCACCGTTTTTCCATTAAACTGCTTTACTGATTTACTAGTACTGCTAAATACGGGATTGTATTGGTGTCTGGCTGGAAGCCTCACCCAGAAGGAATTAGCCGGCAGGACTGAAACTTGGTGGGGAGGTTTGATATCATAAGGCATGCTAATGATTCACGCTCGGCCATGCATGTGACCTTAGCAAGGACGGGCCTACCCGACTGACCCAACAGCTACAGTTGCAGACATTCAGCGGGCGATGCTGCCCTTAATGAGCCTTCCTGTTAGTGCAGCACCATTGGCAGACGGCTGCACTACGCAGGTCTACATGCACGACGACTGTCCTTAACGCCACGTCACCGTCACCAAAGGCGGCAGTGGTGTCGTACCAGACTGTCATGGAGTGACCCAGAATGGCAGCGGGTCATCTTCAGTGACGAGTCCCGCTTTAGTCTTGGTGGAGACGCCCAACGAATCCGTGTGTGGAGGCACCGTGGTCAGCACCAAGATGGACGGTTTGTCGTCACATGTCCACCTCCAACCCTACCGCACCATCTGCAGGAACTGTGTGAGGATGTTCAAGCTGCATGGGATGGATTATCACAGGACACCATCAGGAACCTCTACAGCTCCATACCGAGACGTCTGACGTGTTGGGTTAGCAAACACGGCGGCCCGACGCCATACTGAGAGACAGACTTATGTATGTGTAGCTCAATAAATATTGATCATATCAGTCTAAATTCATCATCAGTTATTGATCCTGGTCTCCTTTATCTACTTTCTGAAATCTTCCGTCTGGAGAGAACCTTGCATGGGTCCTGGTGGTACTCTGATTCAAGGCTTCTCAGATACACAGGCGGAGCGGAGTAGTCACAGCGCTCACCTGCTTTGGTGTTCGGTGCAGTGAAACTGATTATAGATTATTGAAGTTCCAGAAAAGATGCTTCTCAGTCACTTAAGAGTGTTAAAGTAAGTTCTCAGCTTTTTATTTTTGTTTTTACACCCATAATTGCTTTACAGTGGTTATATCACCCATGTGAAATAACTTGTTGCGCCACTCCTGGCAGTTATGGCTGCAATCAAACGCTTGCGATAACCTGCGCTGAGAGTTTCACATCACTGATTGTTTTATTTCAGCTACATTGGAGTTTTCCAGCATGAAGTGCCTCTTTAAGGTCTTGCCACAGCGTCTCTTTGGGGACTCGGTCACTCCAAACCCTTAATCACGGTCCGTTGAGTCGTTCCGAGGACTTGGTTGTGTGCTTTCGGGTCATTGTCCTACTGTATAACCCAACTGGGCTTGAGCTTCAGGTCAGAGTGGATATTCACCTATATTGAGAGTTTCTGATAGATCTCCAGTCGTTTTACCGTGAATGATGGAATATCGTGTAGCCCTAGTTCAGTTTACCGAGATGTCTGGCATGTTGCGTTAGCAAGCATGGGGCCCCGATGCCAAACTGAGCGCCACTACCTTTTGTATGTGTAGCTCAATAAATATTTCCCATATTTTATCATCATTTAAGTTCCTGGTAACCTTTATCTTCCTTCTGAATACTTCCTTGTGGGTGCAGATATTAATCCGATGATGAACGGTGATTAATGTTAATCCTCCGCATCTTTGGGTGAAGCGTTCTTTGGGGCCACCGGTTATGGAACCATCCCTGTGACCGTAGGGTCACCCGTTCGATTCCCTGCCCTTGCGCCAGCCACCTAACCCCTAACTGCTCCCTGGGCGCTGTGGATAGTGCTGCCCACCGCTCTGGGCAAGTGTGCTCACTGCCCACTAGTCTGTGTTCACCCGTTTGTGTGTGTGTGCGGGTTTCACTTCCCAGTTAGGTCAATTGCGGAATTGTGCAAAACACAGATGGCACACAATGGCTCAAACACTCTCTACCCAGAGAATGATAGGCCTTAACGTTTGACGGAGTGCCGTACTGTCGTTGGTGAGCATATCGTGCAGCCCTGGTTGAGGGTACCATGCTAGACCCTGAGTGTATACCAGTCGAACCGTGCGTCCTAATTATGGTATTGCCAGTAGTGCAGTGACAGGTCATGGCTATTTGGTGGCATTCAATGCAAGTGCACTGTTTGAAGCCCAATGCTAGCTGACCTCCAGCACTTCTCCAACCCCCCCAGCTCCAGCTGTGGTAGCAAGTTGACAGTAGTTATCATGAGTGTGTTTCTTGTTCTGCTACACTCCTAGCAAGCAGACATGTTCCTAAAACAAGTAGAATCCACTAAAGGAAATGATTTGGTGTGCGGTTCAGGTGCTACCAAAAGAGGAAGGAAATGCCACAGAATTTAAAAAACAGAGGTGTTTCACCGTACGCTGACACAGTTTAGTTTCTCAGCTCTTTATATCTGGACCCATCTGTCTTTCTCTGTCTGCATCTCTTCCACTGGCTCGCAGATGCTATCGTGTCTGGGATCTGCTTACCCTGCATCGCATGTTTTGCAGTCTCCTCTCATGATCAGGGTTATTATCTGGCAGGCTGGCGTCGATTAAGCCTGGAGTAAGCTTATAAAGCATATCTGAATACCTGTCGAGCTTTAGTTTGGGCAACAGCTTTATGGAGTGTTGTAGAGGCATGGTAATAAAGCAGAGGTCATAAACAACCTTGTGTCTTCGTTGTAGACCTGTCTATAACGGTTCCTCACGTTTGGATGGACGCCTATGGTTCTCATTGGTCATGTTTAAGGGTTTCAGATCGGCCAGCTAGTTTGGGGATAGGGTAAAGAAGCACGAGTAAACACAGCATGCAGCTTTTCATCAATCATATTCTGTTTATTGAAGATACAGATTCGTTCAAAAGCTTTATCACCCATGTAAAATAACTTGTCGCGCCACTCCTTGCAGTTATAGCTGCTATTAAGTGCTTGCAGTTACCTGCGCCGAGTGTTTTACATCGCTGTGAAGGAATTTTGGGCCAGCTTCTTCGCAGCATTGATTCATTTTCGCCACATTGGAAGGTTTTCCAGCATGAACAGCCTCTTTAAGGTCTTGCATCTCGATGGGTTTCAGGTTAGGACTTCAAAACCTTCATTTAGGTCCATTTGGAAATAGAATAGCTTGTGTGTTTTCAGGTCGTTCATCTCGGTGCTGACCACGGTGCCTCCACACACGGATTCGTTGGGCGTCTCCACCAAGACTAAAACGGGACTCGTCACTGAAGATGACCCGCTGTCATTCTGAGTCACTCCATGACAGTCTGGTACGACACCACTGCAGTCTTTGGTGACGGGGCCGTCGTGTTAAGGACAGTCGTGGTAACGGTCTGTGTGCATGTGGTCCTGCGTGGTGCAGCCGTCTGCCAATGGTGCTGCACTGACAGGATGACTCATGGAGGCACCACTGCTCCGCTGCAGGCCCTCGGAGGCCCGCTCCTCCACTGCAGGCTCTCGGAGGCCCGCTCCTCCGCTGCAGGCTCTCGGAGGCCCGCTCCTCCGCTGCAGGCTTTCGGAGGCCCGCTCCTCCACTGCAGGCTCTCGGAGGCCCGCTCCTCCGCTGCAGGCTCTCGGAGGCCCGCTCCTCCACTGCAGGCTCTGGAAGGCCCGCTCCTCCACTGCAGGCTCTCGAAGGCCCGCTCCTCCACTGCAGGCTCTGGGAGGCCCGCTCCTCCACTGCAGGCTCTGGGAGGCCCGCTCCTCCACTGCAGGCTCTGGGAGGCCCGCTCCTCCACTGCAGGCTCTGGGAGGCCCGCTCCTTCACTGCAGGCTCTCGGAGGCCCACTGCTCCGCTGCAGGCTCTGGGAGGCCCGCTCCTCCACTGCAGGCTCTGGGAGGCCCGCTCCTCCACTGCAGGCTCTGGGAGGCCCGCTCCTCCACTGCAGGCTCTGGGAGGCCCGCTCCTCCACTGCAGGCTCTGGGAGGCCCGCTCCTCCACTGCAGGCTCTGGGAGGCCCGCTCCTCCGCCGCAGGCTCTCGGAGGCCCGCTCCTCCGCCGCAGGCTCTCGGAGGCCCGCTCCTCCGCCGCAGGCTCTCGGAGGCCCGCTGCTCCGCTGCAGGCTCTCAGAGGCCCGCTGCTCCACTGCAGGCTCTCGGAGGCCCGCTCCTCCGCTGCAGGCTCTCGGAGGCCCGCTCCTCCACTGCAGGCTGTCGGTTATTAAAGCCTGGTCTTATGACTGCAAAGGGAGGAAACACAAAGCCCTGTAGTGAGGACAGGGTCCTCTCCTAACCCCAACCCCCCACCCCCAACTCACTCGGTCAGCCAGTCACATGGCGTGCATGCGCAGGACTGGCTCCAAGATCTGCTTTTGTTTGGTTTCACCCATTCTCTAGTTTGTTTTGTTTTCTGTGTTTCGTGTTCTCCTTTTCTCCGCCCTCCCCCAACAGAAAAGTCAGATGTTAGTCCTAATATTTATGCAGCCGGTCGGGACGTCGTCCGCTCGCACCAGTGACGCCTGTGATCACACAAAGAATATTTCAGGCCGTCTGAGACCTACCGAGCACAATGACCTGTTTGTTGTATTAGTGTCTCGTGTTAAAATCGCTTTGATTCTTTCTTTGTTCCCCCCAAAAATTCTGCTGAATAGACGGCAGAGACGCCACGAGTGCCAGAATTAGGCTATTAGTGCAGTTGAAATAGTTTTCTCTCCAGCTCCCATAACGCTTCGAGATTTCATTTCATTAAAGCAGTAGTTGCACATAATGGCCCGCTGTAGTCGCACGCATTAGGCCTGTGCGTGATGTACTGAGGACACAGTCCAAATCTTATTATCTGCTTGGACTGCAAGTTGAAGCGTCTGCCAAATATTCCCAGCCCAATATGATCCCTCCCCCAGCTGATAATTATAAGCGCGCAGATTTTTCAAGACTTTTCAATTACACTAGAAGGCCTTTGTGTCAGATTGGCCTTAGGAAAAAGCCCTACTAGGGAATTTACCGGTCATTAGAGCTGAAGTGGTGCTTGCTGCTCCGATGGAGGCTGATGCAAACTCATCAATAGCAGGAACGTCGCTTTAACCTGCTAGGGCTGAGTGCTAGCTGGGCGCTTACCAGTCGGTAGAGCAGGAAAATGTGTTGTGCTTGTTTATGCATACAGTAATCCAATCAGACTTACTGAGCAAAATCTGCATGGCCCTTCCACCCAGGACTCTTGGCTTTCAGTGGCCGTACTTTACATTGCAGTGAGTGGACGCAAATGGTCACACAGCACGCTCCCCTTCGAGGCTAACGGCCTGTTTATGACTGCTCTATCTGAGTCTGTGTGGTTGCGGCCCTCATAAAGCTCGTAGTAGTCTGGATTGTTTTGGTGGGAGCGGAAGGAACCACCGAACTCCCAGCGTAATGATGGGCTTTATCTTTGGTTTAGGTGTGTGTGTCCATCACCATCAGCCTGCGGTGCCTCCATCATTCAGCGGGGAAGGCTTACCGCCAGTCGCTTCAACCGAGGCTGAAATTTGCGAGGGGGGCTGCTACGGACAGCATAAACGGCCGGGATATTTACTGAACTCTATCAGAGTCAGACGTTTAGATGTAGCGCATGTGAATGAGACTCACTTTTAAGACCAATGGTTTAAAAATCGATGTGAAATGACGTTCAGCTTTTGGCGACAGGAAAGCTATTGGGTGGTCACTCGAACACGCAACAGATTACTGTCCTGTTGTTGTTGTTGTTGTTGTTGTTGTGTGTACTATAAGCTCACCCAACACAACACTGAGTCCTCTCCACCACCTCCAATAACAGCTGTGATCGGACTGGACAAGTTCCTGGATGGTGGCCACATCAGTGTTCAAACACTCGTGCATCAAAGAATGGCTCAGTTGGTTCCAGATTTGGTGGATGCCATCCCTGGCACAATTCCGAGGAGAATTCCCCGTAGACTGGGATTTTATCCACTGCTGGTAGACCCGTATGACCGTACGCTGCTTCCATACACCTGCAGATTCAGCTACTTCCTTCACACTATGGTCTTTGGCCACGCCCACATGCTCAGTCCCTCCTTTTAGCCAATCATTACCATCTGCTCTGGAGCCATTTTCCACACATGGAACGAGACACTCCCTGCACTGTAGCACCTCTTCCCAATCTATGGATCCCGTCACTCACACCCTGTAGGTATTTATAGACCGATTGTCCACAAGCAGCGCCATCTGCAGGAGCCTGAAGTTACTACCACCTTAAACACACAAGGTGACTTGTTTTCCGTCTAGGGGGCTTGTATAGTCCAAGAAGTAAATAGTGTTCTGTCGCACACACACACACACACGCACAGTAGTCTTTGGAGGGAGGTTTTCCACTTTAAAGACAAGGACAACCTCCTTCTAATGATGTTTCCTAAAGTTGGGAGCTGCTTTGGGATGTTGGGACGGTTTAGGGCAGGTAAAACCACAGACAGGGAACAGAACTGAGACTAATGTGCAGGGTTCAGAATGATGAGGGCTTGGGATGTGATCTTATGCTATTGAATGTTACCCAACATGCTAATGTTTAAATGCTAGTTTTATCTAGAACACCTCTTTAGGAGTCATGTGTTTGTGTTACTCGTTCTGCAGTGTAAACAGTTCTCAGTCCAGTTTAGCCAGTCATCCGAGAAGGTCAAGAAAACCCCATTCACATTCAAGTAGCGGTATCCTTTCCTCAACAACGCGAGGCCAGATGTGTGCAGATGTGTAGGTAGTATATGTATACATCCGTGTTTTTGTCTAGTAAGCCTGACTCACGGCTTTCTCCCCCTCGGTTCTCTCTCAGCTATTAACTGATGCTTCAAGTGGCAACAAGGGTCAAATGGCTTCTACGGTTTGAGCACATACACCACTTATCCCCGCCGATATCCACCACGATCGCTCTTCCAGTCGCATGCCCATGTCCACCACGTTCTACTCCACCTTTCCTTTTTTCTCTTTGGCTGATCAGCGCGGGGGGTGGTCGTGTTTCCGCATGGATGGAGCCCGTTTGGCTTCTGGAGTGAGGAAAGCTATTTGCTGTTATGATCCAGAGAGTGTCCCTCAGGCCATCTTTAAAGTACCTGCACTGCAGGCCAGCTGTGTGGACCCTGCTGTGCTGTGGGATCCGAGATGGTTACCAGCAGTTCTGCCACGGCAGCCTTTGAAAACACCCTCCGCTTGCACACAGAAAGGGTTTTTACCATACACACGTCAATATACTTATCTTTCAGTACAGGATTCGTGAGCCAGTGCCATGTGACTTATATACGGCTTTTATAGATTTCCTGCCATGATGATATCAGACATGCTGGCAAACCTACCCACCAAGTTTCAGTCCTGTCGGTTGATTCCTGCTGGGTGCAGCTATTTGTGCAACTGTTATTTTGGTGGTTGGTATAATAGCGGTCTATAAATGTTCATATAGTGTTTTTTTTTGGTCTGTGTAAAACAGGCTGTGGAAGAACTGTACTGTCCTACCCGGCATATGCACAGTGTGGTTAGCCAGGCTGCTCAGCACTGTGGCTCAATCAACTGGCCAACTCGAGCTTCTTGGACGCCTCTTTAGCCTGCTGTCACTCTGCTACAGAGACTGCTGTTGAGGCGGGGATCAAAACTATGAGACATACTATACTCACAGCTGTTCAGCCATACCTGGTGCAAGGTAACTAATGTAGTTAGCCTAGCTAGCTATTAGCATCAGCTAGATTTCAATGATTTGGCTGTTAGTGTGCATTACAACAATGAGTCCTCTCCACCACCTCCAATAACAGCTGTGATCGGATTGGACAAGTTTCTGGATGGTGGCCACATCAGTGTTCAGACACTCCTGCATCAAAGAATGGCTCAGTTGGTTTCAGATTTGGTGGAAGCCTTCCCTGGCACAATTCCGAGGAGAATTCCCTGTAGACTGGGATTTTAGCCACTGCTGGTAGACCCGTATGACTGTACGCTGCTTCCATACACCTGGAGATTCAGCTACTTCCTTCACACTATGGTCTTTGGCCACGCCCACATACAGTCCCTCCTTTTAGCCAATCATTAACATCTGCTCTGGAGTGTTCTCCATGGACTCATGTACCAACCCCACTGACCACCAACTTCTCTCAAAGTAGTTCAGAATCATATCAGACTTGGCGAGTACTACAGTACATGTACTCAGAATGGTACCCGTGCCATAGCCATAAGGTGTGGTGTAGTGCAAGGACCTGGGAAGAACTTGGATTAAGCAGGCGAATTTTCACATCCAGCTCTGATATTCCTAAGCGACCGCACCCAATGTCTGGTGGGCCACCCAGCAGTGGTATGTAACTGTCTACAGGGCGGGTTAACAGTAATTAGCCCCTACACAGGACAAAGACTAGAACAGGTTCCTTCCTATACATGCCAGAACACAGCAACAGAAAAACACAGTCGACTGACTCGACATACCCGTATTGGAATGTTGAGAGAACGTTCTCTTCGTGTACGCTGTGGTTCACTTTATAAGAGAAACTGTTTGTCCGGTTAGCCATACTGGGGCCTCCGGCCTTTAGTGAACATCCACAGCACTGACCGCAAACATGGCGCTGATCTTAATGGACATGACGGAGAACTTCAGAGACATGTTAGCTGAGCCTCACATGACCCCACCGTTACACAGCCCCCCGGAGGGGAGCTCGCCAACTCCGATACACAGCACCAACGTAATGACATAATGACGGATCCTGATCTGATGGATGTTTTGTGAACACAGCTGTGGCCATGCTT
>JAMWET010007407.1:20000-25000 GCA_024036415.1 Prochilodus magdalenae | reverse complement strand
CTAACAGGATGACTCATGGAGGGCATCGGTTGGGTGCAGCGATAAGGCCTGTTCCTGCTTACGTCACATGAACCTTGAATCATTGGCATGTCTCACAATGTCAAACCTACCCACCAAGTTTCATTCCTGACGGTTGATTCCTTCTGGGTCCAGCTATTTGTGGAATCGGTTCGTTTCAACGAATGCTTTTAATAAATGTAACTTGAATAGAAAGGAAGTTTACACAAATGGAACCGAATGAAACTGATTACCTGTACCTCGTCAGTGAATCCTGTAATACCCCCTTTAATATTCAACAGTCCTCAGTAAGTCCGAATGAGACCACCCCATCAGAGCGGCCTCAGTTTAGCCGTTTCGCCAGCTGCTGCTTTCACTGCAGTTTCGTGTTCACTTTCAAAACTAGGGCGACGATTAGAGCTGTAACTGAAATCACAGCATAATAACCGTGTTGTGCTGCGTGTGTGGTTTCCTTGGGTTTCCCCAACACCGGCACCTGTTTGGGGGAGGGGTAGATACGGCGCAATAACCTCAATGTTAAAACTAGCTGGATCGGTGCACCCAGAAAGGTGGAGGCCTTGGCACGACGTGGCGTGCTCATAATGGGGCAGGTGTAAAGCTATCCCAGCCTGCTGGAGGGAGCAGACGCCTTGCTGACTCTCTGAGTACAGAAAGATCAACAGCAATATGACCAGACTGCTGAAACTTTAAACAGACCCCAGTGTTCGGTAACAGATGCTGACTGGGGCTTATTTGCATTGTGTGTCTGGCGGACACAGTACAGGTGTTGTGGCTGGGTGGACTGTTAGGGTTTCTCTCTCCAGCTACCAAAGCCCCCGTCTACTCTTACTGGGTGCTCTCCATAATGGGTCAGGTGATGGCTTTTATGTGTGGAGTGGTGGAAAATAACAGGGACCTGGACAATCCCATGGCTGGTGTGTCGTTAGCGGGGTACCATCTGCAAATGTGTGCCAATATTAAAAATGGGCCAAGATAAAAAAAAAATTAAAAAAAAGAAAAGCCTAAAGTCCAAACATGGCGCATAGAGTTAGGACGAGGTGAGGTTAGCGATGATGGATTAGGGTTTTGCCTGTGAAGTTGCCATTTTGGAGACACTTGTTTTGTCTTTGGACACCGACGATATACACCATGGCAGGAGTTGTATTTTAATCATGACTCTAAATTCCAAACAAACGACCAGCTTATGTACCGTAATGGCCATTCTCTCATCGTTTGGCACGGGTGGCTGGTGACGGGATTGTTCCAGTTATGGCACACAGCTTTTCGAGGGTCGCTTTCCGCTTTCTGAAATGCCAAATCCCAAGATTTTTGTAAAATGACTCTGCATGCCTTACTCCCAGAACTGACAACGGGCGTTTTTGTATTTCCAGACGTGGAAAAGTTGGGACCCAATTTTCCTATACATTTACGGCATCTTATCCAGAGCGACTTACAAGGTTTATCGTTTACAGGTGGGCCAGTGTAGTGTTAGGAGTCTTGCCCAGGGACTCTTATTGGTGTACCACAGTGTAGTCACCCACATCGGGATTTGAACCCCAGTCTCCCACATGGTGGGAGGTGGCTAACTGGTGGGTAGCGGTGTTATCCACTATGCTACACAAACCAACCACCAACCAGATGGGACTCGAACCCACAATCCCTGGCTTAGGAGGCCAGTGCCTTATCCATTAGGCCACTGGGGCTCAAATCTTGGCATGCATTGGCCGGGATACCTTAAGGTATCTTATATATCTTACCCTGAACATACCCATCTCAAGTGGTGCAGCAGTTGCATTCTGGCTGTTTTCATTTATTTATTTTTTTATTGCTTGGGTAAAAAGACGTCTGGTTCCACTGACTTACATGAAAACTAAATTAGGTTTTTTCCTATAAAGCTGCCGTTGTGGAAATACTTGGCAGTTTGTATAACACAATAGAAATTCTCTTATCGGTTGGCACGGGCGGTCTGTGACCGGAAACGGCCGGCCCTACGAGTGGTCCGATTATGGCACATAGCTTTTCGACAGTCTAAAATGCCGAATCCAAAGCTCATTTGCACAGTTTACTCCAGGAATTGACTGCAGCGTTTTGCATTCCCGGAAGTAAAGCAGAAACATTGGGACCTGATTTTCCCCATTCCCACCCTAAATGGTGCAGCACTTGCATTCTGGCACCATTTAAGGTAGACTGGGAAATTCATATAAGAAGTCAACTGCAGCTTTGCATGGTGCACGGGGGTTTCAGCCATCATTAGGTGGGCCACTGCTCTTCCTGGGTGGAGTACGCGAGCTGTAAACAGTGGAGCGGTAAAAAGAAAAGATAGGAAACGTCTGGAAGGATCAAGTTAAATCTCTCTGTCGTTTTCTTTTTCCGTTTCGATGCAGCCCCTGATCTTAATGGAAGGCTAGCTCATCTAGCCCAAGTCTCTTAGTGTAACGGTGACGGGGGGAAACATGACGTAATGTGCATTCTCAAGCATGCATGACATTTCCTAAACGTTGTTGATGAGACTTCTTGATAAAGACTTGTGCAGTGTTTTAACTGTGGCAGGAAGTTTAGTACACTGTGTTGCTCATTCTGTAGCTCTACTGCCTGTGAAGCGGAGGAAGCAGTAGGACTAGTGAGCTTAAGGATAAAGTCACCCTTTGAAGTCTCTCGGTGCCATGTTTCACCGAGACCCACAATGCAGCACACATGCAACAGACCACGAAGCGTGTCAAACCTGTCAGACCTACTTTTCGAGGCCTGCTGTGAAGCTGGTTAAGCTGGTAGAAATACCCCTCTAAAGTGGGTTAGGTCATCGAGCGTGTCATGGCCGTGCGCCGTGAGAAGGTATTACAGCAATGTCACCCTGAGGTCTGCATAGGTGTCATCGTCAGGGCCTTCAGCAAGGACGTGGAGCTCCTCCATCTCCACCTGGAATGGAGGGTGTGAGAGTTTCGGCGAAGAAGCTACAGGGACTTTCCGGCCAGACCGTAGCTGCTTTGCCAAAGTCACAGGATTGACGCCACAGTTGGGACTTTTCACCGAGCCGTTTTTGCCTACATGGCCGCATGTGCAGGAGGAAACAATAAGAGGTTATCTCGTTGTTTTCTCCGGGAGATGCGGCACTCGATCGCTCTCCTCTTTCGCTCTCCGTTCCTCTTGTGCCATGCCATGTAGATGAACCCCAGCCTGCTTGAGTGGCACTTTATCAGAGGAAGCATCATGCGTTCTAGTGATGACTCATTCTGGTGATTTTCTGCAACATCACATGCATGTCAGCATGTTTCACTGGCCTCGCTCGCGCTGCCGCCGCTTTCTCATGTTGCTGCAGTGCTGAGGTTAAGCTGGCTCTGAAATACAGTTAGGCATTTAGAGGCACCTTCTGCATCTGTGGGCTGGGTAGCAGAGCTTACGGAGCTTGTTTGGCGTCACGGGGCATAAATCCCCTCCTCATTGTGACACTACCACGGTGACACCACCACCATCCCTGACATACACGTTATGTTGTAGACTAGGTGGGTGTGTGTGTGTATATGGGAGCCCTGTCCAGGGTGTTTCCTGCCTTCCAGGCAATGCTAGGATAGATTCCAGCGCCCCCTGTGACTCCAAAGGGTAAAGCGGTTTACAAGGTGACTAAGTGACCGACTGACTAGCCAAGTGTCCAAGGCACTGACTGGCCGAGTGTGCAAAACACTGACTGACCGGCTGGCAGAGTGTGCGAGGCACTGACTGACTGGCTGGCCGAGTGTGCGAGGCACTGACTGACTGGCTGGCCGAGTGTGCGAGGCACTGACTGACTGGCTGGCCGAGTGTGCGAGGCACTGACTGACTGGCTGGCCGAGTGTGCAAAACACTGACTGACCGGCTGGCCGAGTGTGCAAAACACTGACTGACCGGCTGGCCGAGTGTGCGAGGCACTGACTGACTGGCTGGCCGAGTGTGCGAGGCACTGACTGACTGGCTGGCCGAGTGTGCGAGGCACTGACTGACTGGCTGGCCGAGTGTGCGAGGCACTGACTGACTGACTGGCTGGCCGAGTGTGCGAGGCACTGACTGACTGACTGGCTGGCCGAGTGTGCGAGGCACTGACTGACTGACTGGCTGGCCGAGTGTGCGAGGCACTGACTGACTGACTGGCTGGCCGAGTGTGCGAGTCACTGACTGACTGGCTGGCCGAGTGTGCGAGTCACTGACTGACTGACTGACTGGCTGAGTGTGCGAGTCACTGACTGACTGAGTCACTGACCAGACAGCCTTAAAATCAATAAGAACCAGTGACTCAGGTGCTTGGCCAGCCAGCCAGTCAGTCAGTGCCTCGCACTGACTGACTGGCTGGCCGAGTGTGCGAGGCACTGACTGACTGACTGGCTGGCCGAGCGCCCGAGTCACTGACTGACTGGCTGACTGGCCGAGTGTGCGAGGCACTGACTGACTCGCACACTCGGCCAGTCAGTCAGTCAGTGACTCGCACACTCTGCCTGTCAGTCAGTCAGTGCGAGGCACTGACTGACTGACTGGCTGGCCAAGCGCCTGAGTCACTGGTTCTTATTGATTTTAAGGCTGTCTGGTCCTGTAGGCCTCTGACTGGCGAAGCCTACCGTTAGGACTGTGCAATATCCATAGATGTGCCAACCCACTTAAGCAAACAGCAGGGGGTTTCAGGCCACCCCAGGGTGCACGCATGTGCAATTCTGCCTGTTTCTTCATCTGTTCCTCAGAGACCATTTATAAAACTGCCTCTATCTCTGTGGGTTTTCAGACTTGTAGTCTACCAGTTCCTTCTATTAATGTGGACTCTCCTCTCTGGGCTTCTCCTCAGCTCCGCTCTCCTTCTCCACTGACTAATAGGCTGCGCTACGTCCTGCGCCGTGTTGTAAATATCAGATGGCCTTTTAATGTGATACTTAACCTGAATTCCTTATGCAAGTTTAAAGCAGAAGCAGTGAGTCAGGAGTGTGTGTGGTGTCACTAAGAGGCCCTCAGTGCTGCCCACACTACTAAGTAAGGTAACCTTTAGG
>JAMWET010007407.1:7500-15000 GCA_024036415.1 Prochilodus magdalenae | reverse complement strand
GCGCGGAAACACGAACCATTTTTAATTATATATCAGAGTTGCAGTTTGAAAAAGTTCGAATTGAGCTACAATTAAGTTAGATTCTTAATTATAGCCTACACTTTCAGCAGCATTGTTCCTAATAGACGAATGGAACCCCCTCATCCTTATTGTAGATTCAAGTGAAGGTTATTTATAGGCACCGTTTATAATAGAAAGTCACAAAGTAGCTTTACAGAGACTCCAGCTCCAAGCTCCCAGTGAGCAACCCAAAGGCAACAGTGGTGAGGAGAAAGTACCTGAGAGGAAGCAACCTTGAGAGGAACCTAGACTCAAAAGGAGAACCCATTCTCTTCAGGTCGGCATCGGGTAGCAAAACGAGCACATTAAAAGGATCAGAATTTACAATTATATTCAAAATATAGTCCAATCGGAAGCAACGAAATGCCTGTGTGCTGCGAATGTGACCTTGTGACCTCAATATGCTCATACCGGTACATATGTATGTATGTACGTAGGTCTGCATTCTTGTCGGGCTTGTGGGTCCAACCATGGTTATCGTGCTGAGTAAGCTGAGTAAGCGTGCACGTATGGGATAACGTATACAACATACAGGGGTTGGACAATGAAACTGAAACACCTGGTTTTAGACCACAGTCATTTATTAGTATGGTGCAGGGCCTCCTTTTGCGGCCAATACAGCGTCAGTTGGTCTTGGGAATGACATATACGAGTCCTGCACAGTGGTCAGAGGGAGTTTAAGCCATTCTTCTTGCAGGATAGTGGCCAGGTCACTACGTGATGCTGGTGGAGGTTCGTCCTTCTTGGTGGTATGCTGACATTACCCTGGATACCGTGGCTCTTGATACATCACAAAGACTTGCTGTCTTGGTCACAGATGCGCCAGCAAGACGTGCACCAACAATCTGTCCTCTTTTGTACTCTGGTATGTCACCCATAATGTTGTGTGCATTGCAGTATTTTGAGCAGAACTGTGCTCTTACCTGCTAACTGAACCTTCACACTCTGCTCTTACTGGTGCAATGTGCAGTTAATGAAGATTGGCCACCAGGCTGGTCCAATTTAGCCATGAGACCTCCCACACTAAAATGACAGGTGTTTCAGTTTCATTGTCCAACCCCTGTATATGTACTCACAAATGAACAATAATTGGTCTATAAAATGGTAATAATAGGGATCATCATTTGCATAAGTGGGAACAGCTCATGCAGAGTGGACTGAAATGTTCACGTTGGAGAAGAGAGTGGAACAAATGCTGTCTAGAACCGGATGAGCATTTATGGTATTGAGCTGATGCTCTTATACTAAGTGGTTTACGGTGTTAAGTGTATCACAGGTAGACCAATGTAGTGTTAGGAGTCTCACCCATGGACTCTTATTGGTGTAGTACAGCCTAGTCACCTAGACCAGGAATTTAACCCAGGCCTCCCACATGAGGCGATGACCCACTGGCAGGTAGTGGTGTCATCCATCGGGCTTTGTCAACCCTGTGCCCACCCGTCCTCATTTCTATAGCTTGATGTCAGAATCCGTAATCCAGCAATAGGCACCCTACCTGAAATGCATCGGGGGCCTGCATTTCTACCACCACGTCAGCCCCCGTCACTGCCAGGGGTCATCAAAGGACTCCGAAGTGAACTGCACGTCCTTACCCACCAGCTTTCCATTCATTTGGCATGCCAATCCAAAGGCCAGGGACAGAATGGCCTCAGCTTTCCAGGAATGGCAGTGTTGGGAGCCATGTCCCACCCCTACGCACCCTCCCACCCGCTCCTCTACTATTACTCGCCATTAAGCGCTCGCCATTCCTGATATATGTCCTCTAGAGCCATGTGCTGCTTTGAGTGGTGGAGTATGAGCTCACCAAGCTTGTGACCTGCCGTACAGTCCAGTGCCCCATTGCATAAGGGGTTTCAACCTTGGAAGGACACGGCCGGTGCACCGCTCATGTCTTTGTACACAGGACAGTGTACAGGACAGCGCCCCAGGTTAAAGTAGCTTATAGATGATGCAGATGATCATTAATGAACCTGATCCTAATCTGCCCTCAAGGCTCTTTGTATAATGTGACCTGTACGCCAGCTAATCTCACTCGGGACCCCTGGACAGGGGTGGCTCGTAGTAACCCTGCAGAGGCCTCATTACTATTCTTATTCCGAGCCTGCTCACTGCCATATACAGCTCTGGCTGTCCTGAGTGCGGAAATGGCAGGTGGTAGAAAGCATGTTTAGTGTTTGTGCTGTGCCTACGTTGCCGTACGTTTAACAGGACACTGTTTATATCGTCGTCTTTAGTTTATTGACATTAATAAATCGAAATATTTCATTATCACTATTGTCTAGAGTCAACAAAAATATACCAGCAGCTTCAGACACGGCACACGCGTACGGTTCTACACCATGAAAGTGCAAGAAGTGTGAATTAAACAAAGTTAATAAAGTTCATAAACTGCCTTTAGTTCTGTTTGGCTGTCTTTGAAGTCGAACAGGTGGCCAGAGCATGACAGGTGAGTGAGTGCAGCACATGGCCAGAAGCTGTTGTATGTTATTGTAGCTGCAACAGGCAGATATGACCCAGAAGGCACGCCAATGGTTCACTTGGTTGGGTGGTTGGTTCTGCTGGACTTGATATAATACAAGGTCAGTGTAGGGTGGCTGGACTTGGGCGTGCGGAGGGGGCAGTAGAACGCTGTGACTGGCAAAGCAGAAGTATTGATTGTAATGATTTTGCCGTTTCTCTATTGGACCCTTTAAGACACCTGGACTGGGTGCTTGCTGAAAGCACTGGTCCTTTTAGGAGGAATGGTAACGCTCACGTAACAAAACCAAAGAAAATCCTAAAAACAATGTTATATCTAACTCTTTTACAATTACATAATGACATGCACTGGATGCTTCAAATGAATATAAATTAAACAGGAAGTAGGACTGGTAGGACTGGTAGTGCAGACAGAAGACATGCTTATTGTTATTATCTGGCGGTACTAAAGATGCACCAAACGATCAGCTCGTTTTCCGCTTGATTGGCCATGACCGGTGATCGGCCGATCTGTCTGGTATGTCTGATATTTGTGCCGGGCAGATTTACTCATGCACTGCTTGATGGTCCACATAGCAAGAAAGCAGACCACACACACACACACACACAAAGATATAGACAGAGACAGACACACACAATCACACATACATAGACATACAGACACACGCACATGCATGCACATAAAGACAAGACACACACACAGGCACAGACAAGACACACACACACACACACAGATATAGACAGACAGACACACACACACACACACACACACACACACACACACACACACAGATATGGACAGACACACACACACAGGCACAGACAAGACACACACACACACACAGATATAGACAGACAGACACACACACACACACACACACACACACACACAGATATGGACAGACACACACACACAGGCACAGACAAGACACACACACACACACAGATATAGACAGACAGACACACACACACACACACACACACACACACACACACACACAGATATGGACAGACACACACACACAGGCACAGACAAGACACACACACACACACAGATATAGACAGACAGACACACACACACACACACACACACACAGATATAGACAGACACACACACACACACACACACACACACACACAGATATAGACAGACACACACACACACACACACACACACACACACAGATATAGACAGACACACACACACACACACACAGATATAGACAGACACACACACACACACACACACAGATACAGACAGACACACACACACACACACACACACACACACACACACACACACAGATATAGACAGACAGACACACAGGCACGGACAAGACACACACAGACAAGACAGACACACACACACACACACACACACAGATACAGACAGACAGACACACACACACACACACAGATACAGACAGACAGACAGACACACACACACACACACAAACACATAGACACACACACACAGGCACGGACAAGACGAGACACACAGACAAGGCACACACACATAGATATAGACAGACACACACACACACACAGGCACGGACAAGACAGACACACACAGTGAATGTAATAAAACAAGCTTTTTTTAATTTTTTTAATTTTTTTTTTTTGTCATTGTTTACTAACCTGTGTTTAAAGATGTTGGGTTGTGTATAAGGGCAGTGCTAAGAGATATCTCACTATTCATGATAATAGTGTAGCACTAGATATGTCCACAACCTACTGCCTCTTGATTCATATGGGTATATGGGTATACTGGATAATGGGTTCAGGTGGACTTGTGTACAGACTGATGGACTGCCCTCTATCGTGGTTCTGTGCTCCCTCTGTCTCGCCTGTTGTGATATGTTTGGGTGTGTTTGTGTGCGGATGTTTACATGCTCCCTCTCCTGCATGTGTCTGTGTACAGTAAACCTGGATCCGGGTCACGCTTGCTTCATCAGCAGCGGGAAAGACATGCTCATCTGTTAAAGAGCCGCCGTTCGATCGAGCAGTGACCGCTTTTCAGCTTGATCAGCCATGACCATGACGGGCTGATCAGTCTCATGTAACTGGTTGTGTGCCGGTCAGCTAAAGTTAAAGCTAGTGAGAGACCAGAGTCGGCCGCCAACCAGCCGCCTCTTCTCTTTGTCTTCAGTAATGACGAGACCAAAGCCACTACGAGGAAAATCATGGAATGCATAACGCTGGATGGTCAGCTGTAGTCGAGGATGTAATGCGATACATTATCTGAGTCAAAGATGCACCGTGACGAGTAGGCGATACTTCTCGGACGTCACGTTACTGGAATTGTTTACACTGGAGTCTCCCCTCACACGCAGCTGCTACAAGCTAATTAAAGCAGCAATTAGTTTTGCAACTCAGGTTTGGACATCCAACACCTATACTACAGCACATGTTTACGTGAGACCCTGAAGGTGCCCCGTTACAGGCTGTTCTTCTTTTTCACGTTTTGCAGCTGTTTTAATATTTTAAGATTTTTCCATTAAAGAAAAGCTGTAGAGCCGTCAGATACCGTTGTTGGACAGATAGCAAAGTGGACTCGGTAGTAATTAGTACGTCTCCATCATCTGGGCTGCATAACCACATGAACACTAGGGAGCGTAACACTAGGGGGCAGTGAGCACACTTGCCCGGAGCCCAGGGACCAAGTGGAGGTTAGGTGCCTTGCACAAGAGCACTTTATTCATTACTGTTGGTTTAGGGAATCAAACTGGCGACCCGTCGGTCACAAGGTTTGTTCCCTAGCCTCCAACGATTTGCTCGTCCGCCTGAACAGGGCCTTGACCTGGTGTTCAGGGCAGTCGTTGCAACAGGCATGTGGTCCTGCATGGTGCAGCAGTCTGCCAATGGTGCTGGCACATGGATGGCATCACTTTTCACTGATACCTCGCAGTCGTGGCTGAAGCCTCAGTCAGGTACAGTGATAAGGCACGTCCTTGCATGCGCAACCATGTAAGAAACCTGAATCATGAGCATGTCTCACGATGTCGTACCCGCCCACCAAGTTTTATTCCTGTCGGCTGATTCCTTCTGGGTGCAGCTACTAGTGCAACTGTTCTTTTGATGAGTGCCTTGAAGCGCCAGATCAACATCAGATGTGCCGGAGTACGTTCTCTGTGGAGGATGTGCAATTTGACCCGCGTTGTTTTCATTCCACCCTATCTGTGTGATGATATGAGATGGAACAAAGGTGAGATGATGTGCTGATAAGCACACTGGGCCTGTAGTATATTAGGAAGATTAGAAGTGCTGTTATTCTAGGCTGCTATTGAACGTATTTCTTTAGGGCTCCATTCTTTTCCTATGGCGCTACAGTTGTTAGGCTGGGCTCCAGTGATAAGACCCAGCTTTGAGAGAAGCATAAACATCCATTATCTTTACAGCACAGTTTCAACATGCGCAAGATGTGCCTATCTTTTTAGGTCACAGTGCTTCACTGGCCGATTCTCCTCCGTTCCCCTCACAGTGGCCTCCTTGTTATTGGCCTGCGCAGCTTCCCTCAAAAAGACGTCCAGCTGCCGACCCTCTGAGGCGCAAGGAGACTCTGCAGACTCCAGCTGTTGGCGTGCACACACGTACACGTCGGTGAGGAGGTGGTGATGAATAGTTGAGAGCTGTGGCTAACCCTGTATATTACCGCCTCTCTATAATTTAGGGAACGCAGCCATAGCACCACTTTGCCGTGACAGATATGCCATATTTAATGTACAGCGGCGCACACACGCACACACACGCACTGTAGAGTGACTCGCTTAAGCTGTGAAGCGGACCCCAGAGAGGCTGGAGATGTGCAGACACAGACGCGTACATACAAAGACCACATCTACACACAGCAGTGTTTTGCTGGCGGCCATGGGAAATGGGTTAGTCATGCATTATAGATCCAGCCCTAGTCTTTTCTCAGAGCCTGGATAGCTCTTCTTACCGACAAGCAAGAACCACACCACATGTGCTACTCTGACGGTTAACCTGACACGCTGGCCTCAAATGCATGCGTGCCTGCCTCTGTTTTTTTACCTGGCCGAACAGTGCAGTGGGTTAATGTAAAGATTGTCGCAGACACTGATTCATTTTGTGTTTCTATTGCGAAATAGCAATGCCTTGAGTCGTTACTCTCCCACTACAGTGGAACTACTTTGACAGTTTTCCTAAAATTGGATTTTGAAGATTTGTCTTGCTACAGTAATTCAATATATCAGAGTATATGGAATCATAACCACTGTATCTCAAGGTTCTTGCCAATATACAGGCCTAGCATACATATAATAAAACAAGTAATGATGAGGTATGTGTGATCATGTAAGAGGCCTCTTGTCCGATTTCTGAATCGAGGAAAAAAAGAACCAGCAGTTCTACACTCGTTGTCAAAAGAACAACTGCACCCAGAAGGAGGTGTGGGATTGCCTTGCTGTTGAGAAGGGAGATAAAGGAGACCAGGATCAATAACTGATGATGAATTTGGACTGATATGATCAATATTTATTGAGCTACACATACAGAAGTCTGTCTCTCAGTATGGCGTCGGCCCGCCGTGTTTGCTAACCCAACACGCCAGACGTCTCGGTATGGAGCTGTAGAGGTTCCTAATGGAGTCCTGTGATAATCCATCCCATGCAGCTTGAACATCCTCACACAGTTCCTGCAGATGGTGCGGTAGGGGTGGAGGTGAAGGGACACCAGGCCTTCTGGACGTGTGACAACAAACCGTCCATCTCGGTGCTGACCACGGTGCCTCCACACACGGATTCGTTGGGCGTCTCCACCAAGACTAAAGCGGGACTCGTCACTGAAGATGACCCGCTGCCATTCGGAGTCACTCCATGACAGTCTGGTACGACACCACTGCAGTCTTTGGTGACGTGGTGTTAAGGACAGTCGTGGTAACGGTCTGTGTGCGTGTAGTCCTGTAGTTGCCAATGGTGCTGCACTAACAGGATGACTCATGGA
>JAMWET010007407.1:0-2500 GCA_024036415.1 Prochilodus magdalenae | reverse complement strand
GTTTAAGCCCACAGTGTGCCTTAAAAGAAGTTATTGCGTTATAGCTGAACACGGTGAACACAGTTCAGACAACAGGTGGCAACTAAACTCCACACTGCGCTAGACTCCCCTTTGCTGAAGGTGCAACATTTGTGGTTTCTGTTGATTCCAGTTCTAAACGTCTGTCATCTTCAGTCCAGACTTACAAGATCAACAGTAAAAAAGATGCGACAGAAATTAAAAAAACATAACCATTGGTGTCCGTATGTCAGCATGATGCATGTGCACATGGCTCAGTGGATAACTACTCTACCCGGCAGAGAGCTGAGCAGAGATTCCCAGTTTGGGTGACTGTGCTGTGCTACGCCAATAAGACTCCTAACGCTACACTGGCCCACCTGAAATATGAATAGCCTTGTAAGTTGCTAAAATGCAGTAAATGCCGTAAATGCAAATGAAGAGAAGTCAGAATTCAGTGCTTCGTTGTGTTTCAGATGAGATAGGAAAACCTTTATTATCCCACATGTGGAAATTTGCATTGTTACAGCAGGAGAATAGCAGCAGAACTGATGCAGAGCAAGAGGTAGACTTAAGTTCGGGTTTACAGAACACGAAATGAGAAACCACAGATAATAAATAGATCTCTAAAATAATAAGAGTACAATAACAAACGATACATTCACATTGTATTTGCACGGACATACAGGGGTTGGACAATGAAACTGAAACAACTGTCATGTTAGTGTGGGAGGTCTCATGGCTAAATTGGACCAGCCTGGTGGCCAATCTTCATTAACTGCACATTGCACCAGTAAGAGCAGAGTGTGAAGGTTCAGTTAGCAGGTAAGAGCACAGTTCTGCTCAAAATACTGCAATGCACACAGCATTATGGGTGACATACCAGAGTTCAAAAGAGGACAAACTGTTGGTGCACGTCTTGCTGGCGCATCTGTGACCAAGACAGCAAGTCTTTGTGATGTATCAGGAGCCACGGTATCCAGGGAAATGTCAGCATACCACCAAGAAGGACGAACCTCCACCAGCATCACGTAGTGACCTGGCCACTATCCTGCAAGAGGAATGGCTTAAACTCCCTCTGACCACTGTGCAGGACGCAGTATATGTCATTCCCAAGACCAACTGACGCTGTATTGGCCGCAAAAGGACCTACACCATACTAATAAATGACTGTGGTCTAAAACCAGGTGTTTCAGTTTCATTGTCCAACCCCTGTATGTTGCACGGTTAAGATATGGCATAGATATAGAGGTTACACAGTGAGGTTTTGTTCAGTTGTCTAGCTTACAGTGTCCTAAACCACATCAGCAAGTCTGCCTGATCTTAATAAAGCCCTGGATGCAGCTGGAGCGTGCTTGGGTACACGATTTTAGAGATGCTTTTAATGAAAACAATTACGGTGACCATTGACTTCCAGTGTTGGTCTGCAACCGTAGCTCCAGCGCTAAACTAAAGAAGCGTAATGTGGACACCAGACCTGTCTAGGCTGATTCGCTACTGGGTCAAGTGGACGGCCGTGTACACTCGGTTCCTGGAACCCTTCTTTATAAAGCTTCACACGCACACGCGATATGCTGCGTATTTCACAACAGCTGAGCCCTTGTCAACCCAACAAGCCCGTGTGCGCCGTTCACTCCATACGCTTTTCATAAACAAACACGCGTGTGCTGCTCCGGGGAGCTCACACGGCTGGAAAATCACACACTCGTGAATACAGATGCTACCGCATGCACACATCAGAACGCTCACTCGCATGACATCTCCCACTGGAGCCGAGCACCAGCATGGAGGCCAGGCTTTAAAAGCCTTTCCAATAAAGACCTTCTATTGATGGACGACTCGTGGGGAGGGACTTGTGCTTTGTGCCACATTTGAAGTCCTGTAGAAATTCAAGCCTCTTCCGTTCTCTCTCCTCCTTCCGCTTCCCCTCCTCTGAAAGAAGAGTGGCTCTAGGTTAAAAGCAGCTCTGTGAGGAAGCGTCTCTCCGTGCCATCTGAACTCGGCGCTCAGCTGCCGGCCCATTAACGACAGAACACGGTTTCCAGAGAGCCGGTGCTTCTGCTCAAATTGCTCACCGCAGGCCTTCAATTACCACATTAATCAGCCCCCAGATGATGACTCATACATGTTCAGCAACTTTCTGCTCTTTGCTTTTTTCTGATCACCATGAGAAATGAGTCACAGTGAGTCAGAAGAAATAACCTGTGTGAAGAGATGGCCCCTGCCATACGGCTGTAACTATGTGCCATAACCGAGGGCCACCGTATTCAAACCCACAGTCATATAAATGT
The DNA here is from genome assembly GCA_024036415.1 of Prochilodus magdalenae. NCBI lineage: Eukaryota > Metazoa > Chordata > Actinopteri > Characiformes > Prochilodontidae > Prochilodus > Prochilodus magdalenae. The sequence goes on along the minus strand of JAMWET010007407.1, from coordinate 212 downwards.
GTTGGTCCTGTTCAGCTGTATAGAAGTGCTGTTCTACCTCTGGTTGACTCTAGTCAGCAGTGTATATACAGCCATATGCAAATTAGGTTTTTGCCCTCTCCTGTTTAGTTTCCATTTTGGAGATACCTTGTATCCTGCCACTGGCCGATACAGTGAGCGCCTGGTTCATAAGAACAAGGTCCAGCAAACACACAGGACAACACACGCTAAGA
>JAMWET010007406.1:55000-57500 GCA_024036415.1 Prochilodus magdalenae | reverse complement strand
TTAAATGTTTGTGTTAGGCATTGGTTAGACAAATGTTACTGATGTTAACTTGGTGATAGGTAGTGGTTAGGTAAGGTTTATAGTGTTAGGTAGGAGTTAGGTAACATTTAGACGATTTTTGATACAGCTATTTGATGTTAGTGATTGAATCTGGCAGTAAAGTGCTTTTCTGTATTAAACTCTACAATGCTGTATTGTATTAAAACAAAGGGCAGATAAACTACGTAAATAAAAGGACAGGGAAAGCTAGTGATGTCAGAGACATTAATAACGGATCATTTTGTTTCAGACAGGAATCAGACAAACAAGGATTATCTACAACAGTCTACATTGTTTGGATTTTATTTAAGAATAAGCATTGTAGGCATACATTTACATAAGCTTTTGGATGCAAATAAACTATAGATCTATTATAAAACTGTGTTTAAAAGTGGAAATGGGGATGTAAAAAGCCAAATAAGTAAATTCCCTGAAGATTACTTTGTGACTTGACCTAAACAGAGGCAACGGCTATGGGTTTACATCACTTGTGGCTATAGGTTTCCATTCCTTGTTTCCCTATATTACCCTTACAGTTCCAGAGCACAACAAAAAAAAGCAAACTTCAGACACCAAAAACCAACTGAATTGAGGTAATGTAAGCTGTGTAAAATTAGCTTTTGTTTTTTTTTGTTTTTTTTTTTAAAAGGTATCTAAGACTCCAATCTTACCATGAATAAACATCATTTTAGGACAATCCTTCAGCACCAGGTCTGTGATGCCACAGTTTGTGAGTGTGATTCCCACCAGGTTTTTGGATTTTAGTGCAAGCACCTTAAAACAAAAGAAGTTCATTAGCACATCAAACGCTGTAGCTCCTGTGACATTTGGTGCAGTTAGCCCACCTGTATGTGGTCATCCTCAGTCACTGGGTCACTCGTGCTAGTGGACTTATCTGCTGTGCGTTTCCTCTTTACTGCAACCCGTGGTTTACTTTTGGAAAGCTCTACATGGAAAAACAGTGAATGCTACTGTCACACTTTTAAAAACTTGAACTTTAACGTTAACATACTTGTAATGTTAAAGTTCTGCTTATTACAAAACATTGTCATATTTGGCACATCTGTCAGTACATTCAGTAGATGACTAACAACCTGTAGCAACAGCTAAGCTACTGCCATTGACTATCTACAACTACAGATGCTGGTCATAAAATTAGAATATCATGAAAAAGTTGATTTATTTCAGTAATTCCATTCAAAAAGTGAAACTTGTATATTATATTCATTCATTACACACAGATTGATATATTTCAAGTGTTTATTTCTTTTCATTTTGATGTATCATTTGATGTATCCCAAATTCAGTATCTCAGAAAATTAGATTATTGTGAAAAGGTTCAATATTGAAGACACCTGGTGCCACACTCTAATCAGCTAATTAACTTAAAAAACCTGCAGAGGCCTTTAAATGGTCTCCCAGTCTAGTTCTGTAGGCTACACAATCATGGGGAAAACTGCTGACTTGACAATTGTCCAAAGGATGACCATTGACACCTTGCACAAGGGGGGCAAGACACAAAACGTCATTGCTAAAGAGGCTGGCTGTTCACAGAGCTCTGTGTCCAAGCACATTAATAGAGAGGCGAAGGGACGGAAAAGATGTGGTAGAAAAAAGTGTACAAGCAACAGGGATAACCGCACCCTGTAGAGGAGTGTGGAACCAAACCCATTCAAAAATGTGGGGGAGATTCACAGAGAGTGGACGGCAGCTGGAGTCAGTGCTTCAAGAACCACCACGCACAGACGTATGCAAGACATGGGTTTCAGCTGTCGCATTCCTTGCGTCAAGCCACTCTTGAACAAGAGACAGTCTTTAGAAGCGTCTCGCCTGGGCTAAAGACAAAAAGGACTGGACTGCTGCTGATTGGTCTAAGTTATGTTCTCTGATGAAAGTAAATTTTGCCCCCATAGAAAATCTATGGGGTACTGGGAAGAGGAAGATGTGATACGCTAGACACAACAATGCAGAAGAGCTGAAGACAACTATCAGAGCAACCTGGGCTCTCATAACACCTGAGCAGTGCCACAGACTGAGCGACTCCATGCCACGTCACATTTCTGCAGTAATCCAGGCAAAAGGAGCCCTAACTAAGTACTGAGTGCTGTACATGCTCATACTTTTCATGTTCATACCTCAGTTGGCCAACATTTCTAAAAATCCTTTTTTGTATTGGTCTTAAGTGATATTCTAGTTTTCTGAGATGCTGAATTTGGGGTTTTCATTAGTTGTCAGTTATAATCATCAAAATTGAAAGAAATAAACACTTGAAATATATCAGTCTGTGTGTAATGAATGAATACAATATACAAGTTTCACTTTTTGAATGGAATTACTAAAATAAATCAACCTTTTCATGATATTCTAATTTTATGACCAGCACCTGTACAGTCTGTAAACGCAAAACCACAAGATGCCTCTGTATAGTAAAATGAGTTAAGGGACAAATGGACAACGAGAA
>JAMWET010007406.1:30000-50000 GCA_024036415.1 Prochilodus magdalenae | reverse complement strand
ATAATGGGTTTAATTGTGCTCTTCAGAATGTTTTCTGACCTATATTTCTTCACAATTTTACCTGTTTGGAAAGCTCTGACTGCTCATAGATTGAACTTAAAAACAAAACTAAGTATGTGACTTCTGAAGTTAACTGGTTGGAACTTATCTTAAGGGGTTTCACCAGAAAGAGGGTAAATACATATTGTGTATAATTTATATTTCTACATATATATATATATATCAGATTCTAAAAGTAGATAAGGAGAACCAACTAGACAAAAATATTAGACTAGTATTAGAATTTATATATTGAGGAAAAAAGGTTTTATAGTGTCTGGGCTTTTTTTTTTAGGTACAGAAATATAGATTTTATTATTATTTATTGAATTATTAAATTATTTTTTCATTTATGTTCACTTCAGTTTGAAATAATTTGTAATAGTTGACATGACACATAAAATATAAATAAAATCTGTTTAATTACAGGTTGTAATCCAACAAAACGGGAAAACATCAAGGGGGCGAGTACCAAGCTCTGTAAACACTATACTGTAAAAACTCAGGTTTGCTTCTGCCTAATTTGTGATTGATATCTGGTAGCTAGTGACACATAGCACTGTAAATTAACAACAGAATAACCACATTAAAACAGTTAATGCTAGAATAATGCAAAGATAAGGTCTGAAATATTTCTACCAAGAAATAAAAACACATTTAAAGCTTTACATGCAAGCCACTTGTGCAGCCCATGTTTATGGTAGCAGTCACAAGTCACGGTGGTAAGGTCCCCAAACTTTATCTAACTTTACCCCAAGAAAAGGTCCAATGATGGTTATCACTTTCCAAGCTCTACCAGATTGTTAGACATCACAAATTTTTAAAAACAAACTAAGCAAATACATTTTTGTACAGCTGTAGTAACACCCAAGTTTGTTCTGAACTGTTGTTCTACTGCTATGAATGAAATAAAAAGACATACGTTTATAAAGGTCACAAGACTTTGGCAAGATTTTAGATCTCTATCACATCCAAATCACAATGAGTTATAGAAGTGGCAAATGAACAAATACCTGTGATCCAGTTTTGAGGGTTATGAAGATGTGGGCAGTTGTATATTACTAGATACTTGATGGAGGTAAATACTTCATTAACTGTCTTCATTCCAATATCAGTGATGATTCCTGGATTCTCTATTACATCAGCAAGACCATATTTCACTAACTCAGTATGACTCAATTTACCTATGAAAGAAAAAAGGAAAAAATTTGTTATTTAACAATATACATTCATTTAAACCCAGTATACAAAGAAGTTAAAGTAAAGTTATTGAGTTCATTAACATGCTAATTCAAAAAAGAAGGAATATATCCTCCTTTTCCAGGTTTGGAAAACTACATCAGTAGTCTAACAACACCATAGATATTACAATCACAACTGCCTATAACTCACCAAATAACCATTGACGACACAAGGTGAAAGATAAGAATATTTCAAATCTACTCAACTAAACCTAAAGTACTGCAGTTATTATGCTTCCACATTGGGGCTGAAAAAATATTATATAAATATTCTCAAATATCCTCCCAAGAAAACTTATTTTCTAGGCCATCACATTGTATTTAGGAGCACAGCATACACACATACTAGATTTTTTTTGTACACAGAGGACTCCTATCTGGAACTGTCAGCCAATGAACCTAAGAACAGCTGAATATTTTAATTATTAGCGCATGTCCACAATTTCAGATTTATGACATTTTTGACAGTCACAGTAAATGCAGAATCTCCTGTTACCACAATATTCAAAATATTTATAGAATTAGCTGGCTTAAATTACTTTTTGTTTTTAGAAATCAGGTCCCTTCCATGCACTTGAGAAGAGGGGATATACATATGAATTGTCAAAATAAAGGGCTAGGATGTGAAGAATACATTACAAATTGTTGGGAGTACAAACATGTGAGACAAGTACAGAGAAATGTGTATTGCTTACTAAAACTTAAGTAAACTTACTAAAAAGTTAGAGAAAGTGTGACTGGCTAGTCCTCAACACCATCAACAAGAGTAAAAGAGAAAAGATAGTCCAGACCTTTTTTCTCCTCAACCATTTTAGCAGATTTTACAAAAATTAAGTTTAACTAAAGTTAATGCTGTTTTACAGAGCTTTGAACATTAAGACTTTTACAAATCACAACCCTGAAAGGATTTGGCTTAGAACTTTAGCACCAACATTGAGTTAGTGAATATGAATACCTTCATTGTATTACAGAAATCGCTAACGCTACTTGTTTTGATTTTCGGGTTTTTTTTTTTTTTTTTTACAAAAGTTCAATTGCTGACTTGATTGACTACATTGTAAATAAAGACCTCCTTCAAACGTACTCAATGTAATATTACACTTCAGTGTAATATTTTTACAATAAAGGCTATTTCTGGTTGTTCATAGTAATATCTGTGACTAATAATCACATTCCAACAGCACAAACCAAAAATATTTTAAAATACTCTCACAATCACTGATGCTCACAAGTAAAAATGTCAAGAAGGTCCAGGTCAGTAGAAATATTACAACCTGCAGTGACTCATCATCCATCATGATGGGGGTGACCCACCACCCAGCTGATCTTGCCAGGGTCTGTATCTTAACCTTCTTGGTTAAACTAGTTAAACTTAGTTACTTTATGGTTAAACAGTTAAAATCACAAAGAAGGTAAAGGAAGTCAGGAAGGCTTTTAACTTGGGTGTGTGAGGGCTAAAACACAGCTTGACCTGTAGGGCACACAGACAATTAATACATTTTTGCCATTTATTAAACATCATTTTAAAATTGGTCTTGGTCCTATTTACATTTACATGTACGGCATCTTATCCAGAGCGACTTACAAGGTTAATGATTACAGGTAGGCCAGTGTAGTGTTAGGAGTCTTGCCCAAGGACTCTTATTGGTGTAGCTCAGCATAGTCACCTAGACTGGGATTCGAACCCCAGTCTCCCACACGTAGAGGTGGCACCCTGAGTACTGGTGTTACCCACTGAGCTACACCAACCAGCACTATTTAAATACACCCCTCTTATGGGGGCTGCCTACAAACTTCATTTTGAGAAGAAATATTATATTATTAATTAACTACATGAGAACTTGTTTATTAGGGGTCAACCAGCATTACACGTTGTGATAAAAATTATATTTTAGCATCTTTAAAAAAAAAAAAAAAAAAATGTCTGTATGGGTCTGTATGAGTCACTAACAATGCTAAAAGCACACATTAGGAGCAGAGCTGCCTTTTCAGCATACACGTGCAAGTTAGAAAACCTAAGGGCACGTGACGCGATAACAAGTAGTAGCTGTATGAGTTGAATGTATCGGCTGTATTTTGCACAACAAGTTTTGATGGAAACAGCTTGTTTAGTCTAAGCATAGAGGTAAAACCTCTACAAATAGTGAGCTGTAGCCATCTGTACATTCTTCCAGTGAAAATAGAAATGGAAAGGCCCAGAAACTATGTATAAATAGTTAAAATATAAAATAATAAATTATAATTTTATTAATAAACTGCTTATTGGAGGAAGCTCTCCACAGTGGGCCCACTGAAGCACCATCCTAGACACACATATTCTGAACACATTCAAACCACTACAGAAGCAATAAGAGATATGTACACACTTGCATGTTTATTCCATGTACCAGGCCATGTTATACTTACATTGCAGTAAGAACTCATCAACATATCCCAGGTGCAAAGTCTCAAACTGTGGAAACTCAAGTTCAGCCATCTTCAGTGCCGAAAATACCCCATCTTTGGTTAATGAAGGCTGGATTCGAACTTCATGCAGCCTGGAGTACAATGACAGTAAAAGAAAATGCCAGCGTGGAATTTGGAAAAGAAAAATGACATTGCAAATATTTCCTTACCTGCGTGCAGCAGTAATGATGAGGTAGCCCAAGTCAACTTCAAGTGCATTCTTACAGGCACCAAATACAATAGTGTGCAAATTACGAAACCCCCCTATAATAGAAGTACTAATGTCAAAATGTTTTTCATGTTAATATGCAGAGTATATACTACACATGCAAAAGTTCAACAGGTTTCAAACAAAGCTGTAAAAACTTACCATTAACAGTGCTGTGTATTGATACCTAATCAGTAATCAATCCATAAAATGCAAAGGTCTATTCACACAGAGGCAATTTTTTTCAGACCAAAAAAATATTAAAAACTTGACAGTTCTACACTGACATACAGGAATACCTGCAGAATCACTAGCTCAGCCTCAGCTTCTGTAAGAGGCAGGACCCCATGTCATGTGTTTTCTGTAGAATGGAATGAACTCAGTTTATGTACCATTATTAATATAAAATGTACTGGTTAAAAGAAAATAAAGTTTCAGAGCAATTAGACAAAATAAATAAATGCTCTGACTTGGTATATAAATGCCACAATATTAAAAATTTCACTCCATTTTATCAGAAAAAAACTGTACTGAGTGTGAATGGACCTTAAAGCTGCATGGCTTCAAGAATAAATCTGCGATAAAATAAGCGGGATACCTTACATTTAAAAAAATAATTATTTCAATTTTTAAAGTGTAATTTTAAAAAACAATTACACTAATTTAATTAACATTTTTAAAACCATATACTGTACCTAATCATAACCAAAAATACTTTAAACTAAGAATTAACCATCTGTTTACATTTTGTAATTTAACATTTTAGATAAAAATAAGTTGTTATTGCATAACTCCTAATGAGAAGAGATGTTTGCATAAGAACAATACATATAACATCTACTCATATACTATGATAAGGTACTCAACATTTAATACAAACGTACTGCAAAATGTTTAACTTTTAGAAAGACACCATCCTATTACCAGAGGCCAATTTTAGTGTGTCATTCTATAAATTTAAGCATCCAAGCTAACCAATATCCCTTCTTGACAAAAGGAGTTACTAGCTAACTATTACTACTGTTACTATTAGCTAACTGTTACTAGCTGTTGCAGGTCTTAGCATGTATGCTACCTTTAGCAGTGTTGACCAGTGAGGCTTAATGCGGTTATCAAAAGGCCTTCATTTGCCATAAATAATAAGCAGTGGGCTATTAACATTATATATGCTGAGGCTTTTGTGTACAGATATTTAGAGCATTGGATTAAAATGTAAAAGTAGAAATATGTATATGTAAAAACACTTTATTTTTGTATGAAATTTTACTAGATGTTTGAAAGTACCTCTAAAAAAAACACCATTCATGTTAATGATGATTGGTTAATGTTAAGCCCTTCAAATGCCTACTAAAAGCTGAATGGCTTAAGACATCCAAAGTTTTTGATCCATCAATTCACTTATAGCCTGTCTCAAAGATGAAGACTGCAAAATTTTAGCTTGTTCGGACATATGGCCGCACCAAACTCAATAGGCTACACCTCAGAGTCTAGTCCTGAAACAAACTCTGAAGTAAAAAATTTTTTGGATGAAGCATTTTTTTTTTTTTTTTTTTTTTTAAATTATGCATTTTCTCAGCTGAGTTAATTTGCTTATGGTAGCCATATTATTTATAAATGAGGTTCACGGTCTGGGTTTAAATTTTTTTCTGAATTTTTGGGCATAAACCCTAAGCCTAGTTCACAAAAGTAGGTCATACTATGTAAATTGAAATTGAAAAAAGATCTAAGTAGGCTTAGAGCTTAATGGTCCAAATTACAAAGTAATTTGTCTTGACCCAGGAAATCAGGGAAAGATGTCATATATAGATATCATAAATTTTGGTTTGGTAGTTATGAGCCAAAACGTGTTTGGTTTGCAATAGCACTCCCTTTTGGCCATTTGACGTCTTTTTGTGGCTAATTCATTTCATTGCACTACGTGCTACGATCCTAATAAAATAACAGTCGCAAGGGGCAATATAAGTCTAGTAAGGCTGTTTGGACCAGTAAGGCCTCACAAGGCTTAAAGCAGCTGTTTACAGACAGCGAGGCAAAACCTAAAGGAAGTGGGTGTTTATCAACCCAAATTAACCAACACCACTACCACCTTAGTGTCACTGCAGTGCTGAGAATGATCAACCACCCACATACTACTTGCTCTGTGGTGGTCCTGTGGAGGCTTTTAACTACTGAAGAACAAACAGACAGTTTGTAATTATAAACCTGCAAAATCCACCTCTATGGTAACTGGTATGATACATGATAAAACAGACAATGAGTGAAGATATGACGAGGTATGCTTAAAGCACCTATAGCGAATCACATTTTAGCATCATGTCCTCCAATGAAGAGCATGACAAACCACCTAACTACAAAACACCATGTTTTGCACCTTAAGTCTCAATGTTTTTTTGTTTTTTTTTACCATTTGTAATGGTAAGAATCAGAAATGTGATCTACACTTCAAACAGAACATTTTTCCCAGCCTAAAAACAAGTCTGCTCCTTGTAGCTTGGCTGAAAGCCACCGCTGCAGCTTCACCTGTACGCTGCTTCCCAAACAACAAGCCCTGGATTACCAGTGACGTCAAGGACATCCTCAACCAAAAGAAGAGGGCGTTCAGAGATGGAAACTGGACAGCTTGAGCTGTACAGGGTGAACTCAATGTTCGACTTACAGAGGCCAAGGATTCCTACAGGAAAAAGGTGGAAAGGAGCTGCCAAGAGCAACACATGAAGGAGGTCTGGGGAGCAATGAAACCATCACTGGCTGCAAGAACAACAGAGGCAGCTCATTATATGGGGGTGTGGACAGAGCAGACCAGTTTTAAAACAACTTCTACAACAGGTTGACTGTCCTGCCTGCCCCCCCCCCAAAACCCCCACCTTTTTGGGCCTTTGCCTGCCCCCTCCTCGACCCGTCGCAGCATTCACCCACCCTGTTTTTCACCGACCATCACCCTCCACCGTCCCACCCATCACCCTCACCTCGCACCACCATCCCCGCTCCCTCCACCATCTCCGTCCCTTCACACCATCACCCTCTCCCTCCACCATCTCAGTCTTCACCCCATCTCAGTCCATCCACCACCAATCATCAGCAGGCAGGACCGAGCAACAACCCACGGTTTCCCACTGTCCCCCAGCCTTCCACGGCAGACCAAGTCAGAGACAGCTGAGAGACTACACCCCATAAAGGCGGCTGTCGGGCCCATACACAAAAAGGGTGCCTCCAGAATGCTTAAGGCATGGCTGCCTCAACTGGGTTACCACTCCAACATGTCTTTACATCTGGTCTACAGTCTCGGAAGGGTTTCCTGGCCACGTGGACAGACAACCCGGCCTCATTCAGTCCCCAAGAAGGCACAACACCGAAAGGAGCGAATGCTAAGGCCGGTTGCTTTTTGTCTCACGTGATGAGACATGGAGCGACTGCTGCTGAACCACCTCAGACCTCATGGTCCACCATCTTGAGGACCCACTGCAGTTTTGCTTACCGGGAGAAGGTGGGGAGTGGAAGATGCCATCCTCTATCTTCTACAAACAGAAATCACTGGTCTCATCTGGACAGGGGGTGGTGCTGTGAGGGTCATGTTCTTTGACTTCTCTAGTGCCTCAACACCGATTCAACCCCTAGCTACTGAGAGACAAGCGGATGAAGATGGAGGTGGACATGCACTAGGTCCCTGGATCACTGACTACCTCACTGTAGGGAACCACAACCATGGTCCAGGATCAGGCCTGCTCCTCTGATAGCACGGTGATCAGCAGCACAGGAGCACCACGGGGACTAGTTCTCTCTCCAGTCCTGTTCACCCTGTACACATCAGACCTACAAATACAAACCGGAGTTATGCCACATGCAGAAAGTTCTCTGATGACACTGCAATCGTCGGGGTTTCCGTGCGTACAATGGCCAGTGAGAGGTAGTACATAAAGCCTGGTTGAGGACTACTGAGTGGAGTGTGCACCACCAACCATCGAAGAGCCTGAATAATGCACCGAAAAACCAACGGAGATGTTTAGTAGACTTCAGGAGGTCCTAGGCCCTAATCAGGCAGCCAAGTCTCCCTCAAGGTGTGATGTTTATGGTTGTGATAGGTGCCTACAGATATCATTGGTGTGCACATGGACTGGCAGAGGAGGCTGGAATGCGTCACGTATAAACACTGACACAGTCTACAAGAAAGCACAGAAGCAGACCTGTATTACCTCAGATGGCTTGGGTGTCCGTTCAGGATCTGCCAGAAGACTCCTCCTGATGTGTCTACGCCGTCTGTGGTAGCCAGCGTCTCGCTTTTATGCTTTGTGGGGCTTGTGTTTGGGGGGCCAGTGGCCAGTATCATCCCTTAAGAGGGTATTGCCTGGAAACGACTCGACCAGCTGGTGAGGAAATGCTAGGTTCTGTGCTGGGACTAGAGCTGAGAGTCCTTAACACCACTGGCTAGAGAGGAGAGCCCTCAACAAGCTGCTGAACATCATGGGACAATGTTCACCATCCTTCTGCAACACCGACGATCATAGGTTCCAGAGGAGCTCACTCAAGTGGCAGGACTGCTGGTCCGGAACCCCCAGTCCTGCTCCAGCAGACAGTACTAGACTCAGGAAGTCTTTTGTCCCTCAGCAGTCCATAAGCACTGTTTTCACATCGCTCCCAGTACCAGCCAGAATTGAAGAAGTCTGTGAGACTCTTTCATTTACTGGGTCACTCCATCCAGATTGGACACACCCCCATCTCTGCACACACTACTTCCTAACAATGCACTCCTACAGATATGCGACCTACATCTAGTTAGAGTTGTACCATATCTACTCCATTGTCTGTACTGTTTACAGATGATTCCTTTTTGCACTGATACATTATTTATATCCCGTCTTACTTGCGTGATTGTGCACTGTTCACTGTATGGCTGAAAACAGCCCATCTTCTTAATTGTTGCTCTTATGCAAACGTGGTATATACCATTCACCTTCCATCTATACTTTACACGTTACACAGACACGAAGGACTCTAGTGTTTATACCTTCATACTTTATCTATAGTATTGTCTCTATTTGTACAAATCTATCTTGCTTCTGTTGTTACTTCTGTATAGTTTGTTTGTATACCTGCTACTGGATGCCTTGAATTTCCCTCTGGGATCAATAAAGTATCTATCTATCTATCTATCTACTTGTTTTAGCCTACTGTCTTGACTGCTGTCTCTTTATCAGTACCTATTTCCCTGAACTGGAAAAAAAAATCATGTGTTTTTAGACATCTAAACAGCATGTAGCAAAAAGAAAGAACGAAAGAAAATTACTTTTAATGCTTTTTCTCTGCTGTAGCATATACAGAGATACAGAAAAGCTTCAACTCCTAAAAGTTGGTAAAATGGTGCTCTCTCTTCCTTCTAAATTGTTAATGGAATTAAAATATGACTATAGATTTGCTGAAAAAAGACCACAAACTTCAGTTCTTTTTAAAGACAATTCTATATTCTCATCTATTCCAACAATCAAGACCATGACCAGGTGTGTGTCGGATTAAATAGCTTAAATGGGTCGTTGACAAATGTGCTATAAAACATGATTTTTCTGTGAAACAATTTGTGAAGAAATGTCAAATCTGATATTTGCAAAAACATATGGAGCCACTGACTTTTTTTTATAAATACAAATATTTTACACCATCTTCACACAAATATACCTCATAAAATGTAGACCATTATACAAGATTAAAATGAGTGACAATTATATCTGACCTAATGCAACATAGCTGTTTTTAATAAGGTATTCTAAGATACAATTTCTTATATATTTTGTGTGTGAAATTAAAAAAAAATAAAATAATAATGCTAAATTGTTAATAAACGTTAACAGATTTTATGTAAATTAATTTAAGGCAACATTAGAACTGCATTTATATTCTGCATCATTCTCTCTCCACTGTTTCTCACACACTTAGTTGTTGGTGCATTGAATACGATCAAAATCAGAAGAACTGTTTAATCGCAGTTATTATTCACAAGTCTGGAGTAAGGAGATACTGATGCTCTTTGACTCTAAATACTGTTCACTAAGCATTTTGTCATTACAGCATTAAATTTAAGCTAAATTACAGAAATGGTCAGAACACTAATGTTACAGTCCAGTCGTCTACCAGCTCAGTAACAGAAAGCTGTTAATAAGGTAGCAATGGAATTAAACGTTTCATGATTACTTGTGAAGGCATTTGCATAATTTTCTTCTGAAAATGTTTTCTGTTTTTTTGTTTTTATCATTGTTCATGAATGTCAGGTTCCCACTACAAAAAATAAACAAATGAAATGTCGTCTCTGGCTTTTACACAGTACTAAACATGTTTCTATTTTTTGCTACAAGTTTACCTTCAGACAGCTTTCAGTATAGTGAGCAGCACAGAATAAAGTTTTAGTGGTTGTACTCACCTGACCTCCAGCTGTCTTCCACCACATGTTGTATCAGTCCCCCCAAGAAAGGGACCCTCACAAGTTCCAGCTGCTCCAAGTTGCGGGCAGAGGCCAAGCCTGTGACTAATGGCACATACTTCAAGGAGTTGGTAGGACCAGCACAGTTCCTCATGACAAATGTACGCAGGCTCACACACAAAAAGTCTTTGAAGGGCTGAGGCTTTGTAAAACGCACCCACTTCATGTACAAGTGTTTGAGCATGGAGACACATGGAATTTCTGGTACATTTACTCCTGAGGAGTGAAGAATATGCATAAACATACATAGACATGTCAGTAGTAAGAAAGTAATGTTAAAGCCTTAAATCACTACACAGACATATGGCAACAGCTTTAAACCTACCCACAAGATGGAGTGTCTGGATTTTTGCTGCAGATGGAATAGTAAGTTTGTTTTCTGGGGGAATAGGAAAGGCCCCATTGCGGTTCCTGAACTTCCCAAGAATGTGAACTTGTGGCATATAGTTCCAAATTGCTTCCACCAGTTCCAAATGAGATGTCTCCACACCCTTTGAACAATAAAAAGACTACATTAACATGTTTGGAATGAGAAAACAACAAAAAAAGAAAGATCTTGATGGATTAAAACAGTAATTCTGGTACCAGGCCAACCAATGTCCTTGTACTCATACACATACTAATAAAAATTCACTGATATCAACATCCATACCATGTGACCACATGATGAATAAACTGGACAAAACTATCAAATAAAAATATGACTCTTTACACTGCTTTTGTAAAATAGGCCACAGAAAGGACTATATTACATATATTTCTGGGCACAGTGTGGTTAGCCAATGTGCTGTAGCTGAGTTCCTCGGCGTGATTGTGCTAATAAAGGAGTCAAGAGGTCAAGCAAAACAATGACACATACTTTACTTAGAGCTGTACAAAAGTTTTTAACACTTTTTTTGAGATCAAATCTGCTCTTCTCCACTGCAGCCTTACTCCATCCAAAGTAATTAATGCTGAATAACTAATTCTCTTTACACAAAAAACAAGACAGACGTTAATAATTTAACTTTAAGGTATATTGCTCTTATTAACATTAAACAACTGGGTGAATACAAGCAAGTATCAATGCATCCGTATACACTAATATCTAAAAGTAAGATTTGCTAATGATTAGACCAAGCATTAAAGAAAAAACTTGTGATTAACCTTACCAAAAGATTAGGGCATGTTTGAAGAGCTTCTAAAACACCAGGAATACTGAATGCCTCGTATCCTCTGACCCTTCGACGCTCTAAGTAACGTGGGTGCAAGCCATACAACTGCTCCAAATCAGGCATCTTCTTTAATAGTGTGAGGAAACTTGAATCTGTAAATCCTTTGTCAGAGGCATATACCAAAAAGCATTAGAACAGACTATTTGGGCTTTTCTGTGATATCAGCAAGTAGATGGAATGTTTTAACAACATTGTTAATGTCTTATGTGCCTAGTATTTAAATATTACTTGAGTCTCTGCCAACCTGAAGGCATGTACTCCCACCATCGACTGGCGCACAAGTCCACCACTTTCACCACCCGCATGTACAGAGTTACTGCTTCCTGTAGTTTCCGTGACAGACACTCCATACACATTATGTCCTGCATAGGCAAATATCTATAGAAAAGACAACTTGTATGATTAGTTCTACACTTGAACTTAAAAAGACTTCAAATTCAAGTAACATCAGAACACTGTGTTCAAAAAACAGTTTATTTTGAAGGTTTGATTACTAAATTCCTCAAACACTACTGTTTCTTCTTTAAACTCCAAACTGTCATGCAACAGACACATTAGTATTTAAATGCCAAAAAGGTACACCAGCACACATATTAGTCAAGCAGGTACTGTGAACAACTGAAGACAACAAAGCAAGAAATATTAAGACCGAAATCCGAGATCAACCCATACAGGATGTATAACAAGGCTGATGTTTTCATAATGTAACTGCAACAGAATTTAATGCTGAATTGAAAATTTGCTAAACAACCTGGTGAATGGAAATTTCTGCATATTTAACTATGGACAATCAAGCATGGAACAATGGAACAGCTTCACTCAGCGTTTGGCACTTAAGAGACTGAACAGAAAAGCAGCTCCACCTTTATTAGCATCACAACTCCAACAGGAACCTTCAAGTACCAAACATTGTCATTTTCTCACTGATGGTTAGTTCAAGCAGATCATCTTAAACTGAAAGTTTCATAGTGAACATGATGTTGATGTTGAGATGAAAAGCAAGTAGCTAGTATAGGTAACATTAATTACCAGCAAGCGCCAGGTACCTAAATAGTAACTAAATGGTATAAGGACAGAGGTTATTTAATTTCTTTTATTTGGTCAATGTTGGCCTTCAATGTTTTGCTTCTAGCTGATCACTGCAGTGTCTGCTAGAAAACCAGATAATCAAATTATTTATGAGCTCACCAAAAAAAAGGAAACACACAGGCGTGTGTCCTTTTACTATTCTGTCTAGCATAGTCAGTGCACGCCTGTGTAAGGACAGAATAACAGCTCTTTTCATTCAAGGGCCAATTATAGGGTGTATATGGACATATAAACCCGAATGTGGGAATTTTTTTCACCCCAAACGAAGTCATATACTAGAACGTCAGAGAACAATTAAAAATGCTGAATAAATTAATTCTAAGGCAACTTTAACCTATTGAATGTTTTATTTGAAAAACAATTCCAAGAAAATGAAATCTAACTGATGCAATGCAATAAAAACCCAAAAAATAAAAATCAACGTTATCGTATGGACATATTACTAACCGGAATATGTGGCAGAGCACCTCGTGTGAAAGCTCATTCATGTAATCTTTGGGTTCCATCTCCTGCAAAGAGCTGCAGGTCCTTGTTCCCCCTCCTACACTTCGAATCCTGGTGGGTTTCCGCCGAGGGCCCATCATGTCCAGGGAAGGCAAGATACTTACGTTGTCTCCTCTCGGACCCTCTCAGGATCCACAACTGGCTGTCTGAAGAAATTATTTTTTATGAGAGAATAAATCACACAACAGCAACCCCCCTTAAAGGTTATCAGGAAATTATCACGATACACTACACAAAATAAACAGATTACGCCTAAACAGGAAGCTCACCATACTGTTCTGGACCTCTGACCGGGTCCAGTATTTTTATTAGGGGATAGCAGAACTAACTTACTGTCATCCGCTCAGAGCAGAGTGCGGAAGGCAGAATCGACAGAATCATCAACTCTTCACAGAGAAAAGCATTCAAAATAAACAATAAACCTGAAAAACAAAGCTGATATGAGCTAACTTACTAGCTAACAAACCATAGATAGCTTCAGATGTTTGTTTGTTAGCTTGTTTGCTAACTTGCAAGCAGCTTACAGCTCGACTGGAAAATATGAACTGAAGACAGACTTAAACCGAGATAACTAAATTAATAATGAACTGAAACGACCGATTCGTTTTCTTCAAATTTGTGAGTTTTGGGACTTTTTTCAAATACATTCAGTTGTTTTGCTAGCTAAAAGGAAACTAAGCGCAGTTAGCAAGTTAGCCTCACAAATACGTGGTCAGCAAAGATGATCAGTTTCTATCTTTAGTTTGAACTTTTTGGTCAGACTAACTGTACCTCAATGCTGAAACCTTTTATAAAAATCGTGGAACCGAAATACTCAAGTTTATCTTACTGGTTTTGATCAGGACTGCAGGCCTCCGGCATCTGGGACTAGTTTAACGAAACTCGAAAAACGCATGACATTACTGTCTTATTGTATTTCACATGTAATAAACTAATATGAGTTTATTATGTGCCAATATTCTTATAAACACGGCCTATTAAAATCCTAATGCTGCTGTGCAAGACAGCATAGTGATTTTGGACACACTAGGTCGCAAACATGATCATGCTCTGTCAAAATAAAAGTCCTAAATTTGAACAATTGAAAAAAAATGATTAAAAATGCTGATTTGTGTATATTAAATATATATTAAAAAGTCACCAATCCCCATTTGTTGAACAGTAATTAAATGAAATGTCAACATAATACTGCGGGGAAATAAATACATGTCTCTGGTTGTGATATATATAATTAATCATGTCTTTTTTTTTGTAATTGCTTTTGCCAGTTTCTTAAAGGACCTCTTATTATTTTATTTCAACATGAAAAATCATTGAACAAACATGACCAGACAGAGAATGACTGCATCTTTATTGTATTGTAAATACTATGTGCTAATACGTATGGTATGAGTTCATCTATCACACAATATATTACCATCCTTTGTCATTCTTACTACCCAGAAGTGATGAATATTTCCTATGACATATTGCTATATTGACATATGACATAGTGCTATGGCAACCCACATCATACCAAGCTTTTTTAATTCAAGATATTACAAGAACACACATTAGATGTAGTAACACATAGTAACACATAAAATAAAATAAAATCAGCAATAAAGTTTGTAACCTGAATTCATGCATAGATACATTAATCCCTCACAAAATTGAGATAAAGAAAATATTTTAGAAGTTTTTTATTTGTTTATTTATTTAAAGTTTATTTATTAATTAGAGATCCAGTATCAAGATAAATCAGTCTTAGAAATTCTACTTCTTTATCAAATTTATTTTTTAAAAATCTGGTTTAAAGTAAGTAAAAATTTATTGCATTAAGCCCAACTTCATTATACCTATTTAACAGGGCGGTTTATTTGACGTATTCGGTTTTATGTTTCCAAATAAATCTAAACAGAAGAGAGTTAATAGCTTGACATAATATTAAGTTCATTTGAACAGAAACTGCTGGATACACCAGACATAACATACCCTTAGTTTTAAACATTTACAGGACTCTGACATAAGTTGTTGGATCTGTTTTCAACCAACTATTGAAAATACACTATATCCAGTCTAGGTTAAACATTTTAAATGTCCTTGACAAATATCATCACCAATATATTTTACATGCTGTTTCACCTAATAAAAATTTGTATCTAATGTATGATGCACATACCAAGAAAAAATGTACAGCATAGTTAAAACTACTAAAATGTACTCAAACACTCATCTAAAGAAAAAGGCAAGTACCATTGGCCAGTTGGCTAATAATTAAGCTTTTTTTCACCAATTTCCATACCTTTAATGCCTTAAAAATGAAGCACATATACATTTAGATAGTAGTTAAAAGAAACACAAAAGATAAGATTTAAGATAAGATTAATTGGCCACCAATTATTAATGTAGTTATAGTCTTTAGTAGATTAAGGTATTAAAGTTATAAGACCCTACCTCACTGATGCTCCTAATTCACCATTCACAACACATTCTTGGAATGCCTCAAAGATAAGTTCTTTAACAGAATCCAAAAAACTTCCCCTCCATTCTAATCATTTAGCTCTGGACCTAAGAAATGCACCCCTTGTCCTTTCTTGAGGTCAAGAGGTCATCCAACTTCCCTTGTAAGATATAAAGAGATTGTTTATCCTCAGCATCAAGTTCATTAAACTTTTTCATTTTTTTTGTTTGCTTTGGTTATCGGATAGAAAAATATAATTATAAGCAAGATCTGTTATTAGAGGAAGGAAACTCCCAGCAAAATTAAGCAAAGTATTAAACAATCAGATACAAGCCAAGAATTTAACCAGATTTATAGCTTGACAAAAGTTGCTTATAAACAGAGTGACAAAACAGGAAACACTTTTGTTTGGAAATCTATCAAACATTAGATCAGGGGCTTCATTAAAATCATCCCACCACCACAAATGCTGAGTGACATTTAGGCCTAATGTTAATTATATATTATACAATACTGATTAAAAAAGTATTATTCATATGTGATCTATGTCACCCCTCCATTGGTTAAGCTAGAGTTTTTGTCCCCATTACTGGAAAGTGTTTCTTGCAAAAAATATGTCCCTTGTGAGATTTTCAAAGCAAACACAAAGCCTTCCATGTATTCTTATAACAGAAAAAGGGAACATGAATAAAGATTTAACTAACCAAAGTCATTTAATCACAGTGCAGTGAAATAAAAAATTCAGATTCCTAAAATCCTAGCCTAATTGAACTAGTAATTACAATTATAAAGATAAAAGGGTGGAAAGAATTAATCACATATTATACAAACAAAAAGCAAAAAAGTACAACGCACAGGTTTTCATGTTTCACAAAACATGTCAGTATTGTGAAAACATATTGGAAAGATACTGTAAAAGATGTACATGTGCTGTGCATGCATAGTCCCAATCAGGTTTCTGGTGTGAATCAGGTAATGACAGGGACAAAAAGCTTCTTTAGCTTCTGCTAAATTGCACAGAATTATGTTGCATTTATTTCTGCACAATTTGCACTGTCCGCTTCCAGTTGCACACTACTAATTTAAAAGATATATATATATATATATATATATATATATATATATATATATATATATATATATATATATATTTCTTTTATATATATTATTTTAATATATATTTCTGCATTGTATGTTGTGTAGATATGTACTTTATTATAGTTTGGCACAACACCATCACAGTCATTGGCAACGTTAATATGTTTAGGGCAGTCTTCCTAATGGTCTGCATGCATGTAGCCCTGCATCATGCAGGCATCTGTACTATCAGGATGACTCGTGGAGGGCATCGCTGCTTGCTGTTGTTTCCCCAGCTGTTGGGTCATGTCTCCAGCTTAGAGGGACTAATGTTAGCAATAGAGAGACCAATCTGACCGCAGAAGCTAAGTGTTTGCATAAATGATGTAAATATATATAAATTGTTATATATATATTTATAAAATATATATATTACGAGTTACCATAAAGTTATGGTACTGAATGATGATGGACAATCAAATAAAAAAAATGTCACTGAGTGGTTGAGAGTGTAATTGTAGAATAGAATAGAATAGAATAGAATAGAATTCAACTTTATTGTCATTGCACATGTCGCAAGTACAGAGCAACGAAATGTAGTTTGCATCCATCCAGAAGTGCTTAGTAAGTATAAATATATATATATATATGTATATGTAATAAAAATGTGAAATGTACAGTAGAAACAGGTGTTAATTTACAGACTATGGTCAGGTTATAAATATGAAGGGGTAAAATGTACAGTAGGTACAGGTATTAATGTACAGACTATGAACAGGTTATAAATAAGACTATGAACAGGTTATAAATAAGACTATGAACAGGTTATAAATATGAAAGGGTAAATGTACAGTAGATACAGACTATGAACAGGTTATAAATATGAGGCGTATGAACAGAGTAAATAAATACTATAAGTATGTACTTATAAACAGAGTAGGCTATTGTACAGTCTATACATTAATGTACAGTGTATACAACAGATGAAAGCACCGGTATGTGTTGTGTAAGTCCGTGTTATTGGTGTGTGTATGTGTTTGAGTCCATGTGTTATTGGTGTGTGTTGTATGTCAGGAGGCAGAGTTCAGGAGCGAGACCGCTGTGGGAAAGAAGCTGTTGCGGTACCTAGTGGTGGTACCCTAGTCCGTAGTCCTGTAGGGCCCTGTAGCGCCTCCCAGAGGGCAGGAGGGTGAAAAGTGTGTGTGCGGGGTGGGCTGGATTCTTTGATGATTTTTTTCCAGCCCTTTTCAGACACCTCTTCCTGTAGATATCCTCTATGCAGGAAGTGGTGTTTCCATGTGATGCGCTGGGCAGCTTTCACCACCCTCTGCAGCGCCTTCCGGTCTGTGGCAGAGCAGCACCCGTACCATGACTGTAATGCAGTTGGTTCAATCAAGATGCTCTCGATGGTGCAGCAGGATAGAAGTTCACCTGGATGTCTGAGGACAGTTGGTTCCTCCTCAGAGTCGAAGTCTCAAAAAGAAGAGACGCTGGTTGAGAGGGGGGTGGGTGACCTTCTTGACCAGCTTGGAGCAGCTGGTGGTTCCAGGTGAGATCCTCAGAGATGTGGATAGCCCAGGAACTTGAAGCTGTTCACTTTACGCTCCACTGCTGTCCCTTTGATGTGGAGGGGTGGATGTGAGTCAGCGTTCTTCTGAAGTCCACGATTATCTCCTTGGTTTTTCTCAGCGTTGAGCAGAAGGTTATTCGTGTCGCACCACTCTCAGCCAGGCGGGCTTCGATCCACCTCCTCCTATATTTATGGTGCGGCCTCAAGATAGCTGTCTTTAATGAGGCCAATCACCGATGGTGGTGTCATCCGCAAAACTTAATAATGATGTTGGAGTCATTGACAGGTTTGCAGTCATGGGTTGAAGAGGGAGAAGAGGAAGGGGCTTATTTACACAGCCTTGTTGTACACTCGGTGTTAATGGGTGATGGTGGATGAACAGTGGTTATCCATCCGGACATGTTGGGGTCGGTTGGTTAGGAGAAGTCCAGTAACCAGTTTGCACATATGTGGGAAATGATGCCCAAGTCTGTAAGTTTTGTGATGAGTTGCGAGGGGGATAAACTGTGTTGAACGCTGAAAAACTGAAGTCTATGAACAGCATCCTGACGGAGGTGTGTTTTATTGTCCAGGTGTGTAGAGGACAGAGTGGAGTGCTATGGAGACTGCATCTTCTGTGCTCCTATTCTGGCAGTATGCAAATTGGGTGGGGGTCCAGGGTGGGGAGGGGAGACAAGAATTTCAGGTGTGCTAGTACCAGCCTGCTCAAAGCACTTTTAAATGATGGGGGGTGAGGGCTACTGGGCTAGTCGTTCAGCTAGTCGTTCTCGTTGATGGGATTGGTGTTTTTGGGTATTGGTATGATGGAGGTGGTTTTGAAGCAGCTCGGTACCACAGCACAGGCCAAGGATAGGTTGAATATGTCCGTCAGCAACTCCTGCCAGCTCTGCAGAACATGCTCTGAGAACACGCCCCAGGGATGGCCCAGCGGGCCTTGTGTCATCAGGACCCGCGGCCTTGTGTATTTTAATCCTGCTTAGTACCCTCCTAACCTCAGTGGGAGAGAGAGTCAGTGACTGATGTTCTGCAGACACATCTGCCCTGGTTGCCGTTGTTTGGGTTCCCTCTCTCAAAAACGAGCGTAGAAAATTGTTTAGTTCGTTGAGAAAGGAGACATCAGAGGAGGCGAGGGAGGGGTTGATGGCCTTGTAGTCTGTAATGATTTGGAGTCCTTGCCACATACGTCGGGGGTTGGAGTTGGAGAAGTGATCTTCTACCTTCCGCTTGTAATGGTGTTTTGGCCTTTATGATGCCCCCTCTTTAGCTCAGCCCTGGCTGTACTGTAGGCCTGTGTATCCCCCGACCTGAAAGGCAGTGTTTGCGGGCCTTCAGTAGGAGACGGACTTCCCGATTCATCCAAGGCTTTTGATTGGGGTACATGGTGATGCTGTTTTTGCTGGTGGTGACACTGTCTATGGTGGTAGAGATGTGGTCCAGTACAGCTGAGGCGTACTGATCCAAGTCTGTGTGAGTGAACATATTCCAATCAGTATTTTTGAAACGGTCCTGTAGCGCAGTGTCTGTCCCCTCTGGCCACACTTTAATTGTCCTCACGGTGGGTTTCTCACGTTGGATGAGTGGTGAGTACCGAGGTGTGAGAAAGAGGGAGAGATGATCTGATTGTCCAATGTGGGGGAGAGGTGTTGCTTTGTATGCTTCAGCCAGATTGGAATAAACATGATCCAAAGTCTTGTCCCCTCTGGT
>JAMWET010007406.1:0-25000 GCA_024036415.1 Prochilodus magdalenae | reverse complement strand
TGTCCCATACAAGATTGTGCGTGCATCCAATGGAGATGCTTGGATAGAAGCCCATGGCAAGCTGTACTCCCCCAGCCAGATTGGTGCTTTTGTACTGATAAAAATGAAGGAGACGGCAGGTAATGGTGAAATATGGAAAAGTACCTCATTTCTGCCTGAGTGTAATGAACACTGCTTGTGTTGTGTTGTGTGGTGTTAACTAGTCTTGTATTTTAGAGAGCTATATGGGCCACAATGTGAAGAATGCTGTTGTGACTGTACCAGCCTACTTTAATGATTCTCAAAGACAGGTAAACACTGTATAATTTACCTGAAAATTGACCAGTATTTGTTTGGGTGGTGAGGAAGGAAATTTAAATCTACTTAGTCAGCTGATACAACATTCTGCTGGTGTGGTTGCAAGATTTCATGCTAGTGCATCAGGAGCACATGTGATCAGTTGCTGAAGACTGAGACCAACTAATAATAATTTTATTAAAAAAGTAGAATTACAGGGCATTTAGCTTTTTTGCACTTTGATCCCTGAGAGGCTGTTCCCATTACCCATTTGCAAAATGATGGAAGCAAAGCATTTAAGTCATAACCCCTAAGTGTTTTTTATCTGAGATGGCACCTTAGGTGTTTAAGTTTGTTTGGGATGCAAAAATTGGAGCCTTACCTCTGAGAAAATTTGTAGAAAACAATGGGTGGTAGCAAATTTGATGTGGCTAGTCTCTTTGCACATGAACAGATGAAAGAGGTTGATCGCATGAATTGTGAATTGACAGAGCAATTGTTTGGAGAGTGAAATAATGCACCAATGTATGAAATGTCACTAGCATGACTACATCACATTGCCCACAAAAACTTATTCAGATAAATTAATGTCTGAACATTCAAATCTAATGTGATTACTTTTAAAATAACAATGCGAGCAATCGTCTCAAAAGATCTGCTTTGAGAAACAGATCAAACAAAACACAACCAAAGTAGCCATCAGTAAATCCAGATCTCCAGTTGAAAGAAAGGCTGCAAATCTGCTGACATATCTGGCCATCACAATATTCCTTAATGTACCAAAGTATTCATACTCTTATTCATACTCATTATTATATTTGTGTTACGAAAAGGGCTTTTGTAACTTATTAATTTTATGAGTTTTAATCATCACATTGTGTTGCTTACAGGCAACTAAGGATGCTGGTCAGATTGCAGGCCTTAATGTTCTCAGAGTCATTAATGAACCTACAGCAGCTGCTCTGGCATATGGACTTGATAAGACTCAGGACAAAATGTAAGTATTTGCCATAGTGTGCAGTTCATTTCAAATTGTTGGGAAGAATATGAATGTCTCCTTACTTAATAACATGTTGCTATTTGTCTGTCTTATTAATCACAATCCAGCATTGCAGTATATGATTTGGGTGGTGGTACCTTTGATATCTCAGTCCTGGAGATCCAGAAGGGAGTTTTTGAAGTAAAGTCTACCAATGGTGACACATTCCTGGGAGGAGAAGATTTTGATCAGCACTTGTTACAACATATAGTAAAAGAGTTCAAAAGAGAGGTTTGTATACCATTCTTAGGTAAAGCTGTTATTTTGTCCTATGTTTAATAATTTCATTAACATGTTGTCACAAAAGCTTATAACTTAAGCTGAGCTGCTGTTCATTTAGATGTATATCTAAATTTATATCTTTATATAAAAGATACAAATTTACTTTACACATACATACATACAGCTCTGGAAAAATTTGAGACCACCACAAAATGAGCAGTTTCTTTATGGGTTTGTGTTTTACCAAAATGAGCAGTTTTGTTTAGTTTATGCACTACTGGAAATGTGTCTTCCAAATGCCAGATATAAATATTGTATTTTAGATGTATGTATTTAGAAAATGACTAATGATCCTCCACAAGCCTGGTTTTTGAGCCATGCTCGCCCAGTCTTTCTGTAGGTCACTTGAGGTCATCTTATGGTGGTTCAGTGACATTCGAATGAGGTGGCGCTCATCATGGTCAGTAGAGAGTGGCTTTGGCCCTCTGCCAGTCTGTAGCTGTGCTGTGTTGTGTGTTTGCTGCTTGACCTTGTTCTTATGAACTAGACGCTCACTGTATCTGCCAGTAAAGCTAGAACCAAATCTTTTGTTCCTTGCTAAGAACCTTCTGCACATGTGAAAAAGCTGATTTAAAAAGAAACAGGAGTGGTATCTTATTTATTTCCAGGGCTGTATATATCATTTTTATTTACTTACCTGTGAACTTACCTTTTTTTATTTTTATTTAACACAAATACTTTTTTTCCTTTGGACAGCAGTGATATACATAGCAGTGTGGTATATGATTACAGTTTTAATGTTTGTGTTTTTATTAGAGATGATTTCATAGAGTTGATTTATAAAAGACCTACATATATTGCAGTGGAAACTGCAGTGGTAGTATACCAGACTGTATAGACACTAATTTAGACACTAAATTGGTGTAAAGCTACAGCAGTCCCATCCGTTGCTCAGGCTAATAAGTGACACAGATTAACTTGTTAGCGTAGTTTTGGCCCTGACCTGTAATAGAAGGTTTGGAAGTAAGTATATGCTCCAGTAAGTTATGTATTAAGGCTGTTTTTTTTTAATAATGTATAAATTCATTCTGTCTTTTTCTCTTTTTCTCTCCCCACATGAAGTCGGGTGTGGATTTGACTAAAGACAATATGGCTTTACAGAGGGTGAGAGAGGCAGCTGAGAAAGCCAAATGTGAACTTTCTTCCTCTCTCCAGGTGGGACTGTGTGTGTGTGTGTGTGTGTGTGTGTATAAATAAGTGTGTGTGTGTGTGTGTGTGTATATATATATATATATCTGTATATATATATATATATATATATATATATATATATATATATATATATATATATATATATATATATATATATATATATATATATAAAGGGAGCACTTTATAATCAGAGTATAGCATCAACTCAGTTCAACTTCAGGGATATTGATCTTGTCAGTTAAGTAGTAGGGAGGGCCGTTAATCAGTTTCAGCTGCTTTGGTGTTAATGAAATTAACAGGTGCAGTAGAGAAGCAACAATGAGACATCCCCCAAAACAGGAATGGTTTAAAAGGACGAGGTCTTTGAGTTTTTTTTGTCCCCCCCCTCATCTTTTCCGACTGATTTTTCACTAGTTTTGCAGTTGACTTGGGTCAGCGTCACTACTAGTACCATGGTGCGGCATCTGGACCCTACAGAGGTTGCACAGGTAGTCCGCCTACTGAAGAATGCCACATCAATATGTGCCATTGCCAAACAAGGTTTGCTGTGTCTCCCACCACAGTCTTAAGAGTACGGTGGAGATTCCAGGAGACAGGCAGTTACTCTAGAAGAGCTGGACAAGGCTGTAGAAAGTCCTTAACCCCTCAGCAGGACCGGTACAAGATGAGCACTGCCAGAGCCCTACTTCTGTGAATGTGTCTGACCGAACAATCAGAAACAGGCCTCATGAGGGCGGCCTGAGGGCCCGACGTCCTGTAGTGGGCCCTGTGCTCACTGGCCATCACCGTAGAGCTCGATTGGCATTTGCCACAGAACATCAGGATTGGCAGATCCCCCACAGGCGCCTTGGGCTTTTCACAGATGAGAGCAGGTTTTACCTGAGCACGTGACAGACGTGACAGGGTCTGGAGATGCCATGGAGAACATTGTGCTGCCTGCAACATCATTCAGCATGACAGCAGGTTTGGTGGTGGGTCAGTGATGGTCTGGGGAGGCATATCCCTGAAAGGACGCACAGACCTCTACAGGCTAGACAACGGCACCCTGACTGCTATTAGGCGTCGGGATAAAATCCTCGGATCCCTTGTCAGACCCTATTCTGGTGCAGTGGGTCCTGGGTTCCTCCTGGTGCACAACAAAGCCCGGCCTCGTGTGGGGAGAATATGCAGGCAGTTCTTGGAGAATGAAGGAATTGATACCATTGACTGGCTCACCTGACCTAAATCCGATAGAACACCTCTGGGACATTGTTTTGGTCCATCCGAGGTCACCAGGTTGCGCTTTAGACTGTCCAGGAGCTCAGTGATGCCCTGGTCCAGATATGGGAGGAGATCCCTAGGACACCATCCCTCGTCTCATTAGGAGCATGCCCCCATGTTGCATACAAGCGTGTGGGGGCCATACATACTGAGTACCATTTTGAGTTGCTGCAATGGAATTTGGGTTAAATGGACGAGCCTGCTGCATCATTTTTCGCTTTGATTTTCAGGGTGTCTTTGAATTCAACCCTCTGTAGGGTGATCATTTTAATTTCAATCAAACGATGTGGCTTTCTTTCCTAACACATTACCCAGTCTATATGATGAAAGATATTCTGTATGAATTTTTTTTTTTTTTTTTCCCCCCCATTGAGATCTGATGCGTTTTCAAAGTGTTCCCTTTTTTTTTTAGCAGTGTGTGTGTGTGTGTGTGTGTGTGTGTGTGTGTGTGTGTGTGTGTGTGTGTGTGTGTGTGTGTGTGTGTGTGTGTGTGTGTGTGTGTGTGTGTGTGTGTGTGTGTGTGTATATATATATTATAAAAATTTGCAAGTTGTAACACACAATTTAAAAATGTGGTGCGGCCTGGCTATTTTACTTTTGCTGTTGTGTAATGCATATTGGGTAATACATACATGTAAATGTTTTGTTCACTTTTTATGTGTGTGTGTGTGTGTGTGTGTGTGTGTGTGTGTGTGTATATATACACACACACACACACACACACACACACACACACACACACACAAAAAGTGAACAAAACATTTACATAAATTCATTCTGTCTGAATACACACACACTTTTTATTTATTTATTTATTTATTTTTTTCCACATTCATTTTATTATTATTATTATTATTATTATTATATGATATATAATATAACTATTATATTATTATTAATTCCACTAAGGACTCTTTTTTTTATGCTTTCATACTTAATATTGTATCTCTGTCTCTATCTGTACAACTCTATCTTGCTTCTGTTGTTTGTATATCTGCTACTGGATGCCTTGAATTTGCCTCTGGGATCAATAAAGTGTCTATCTATCTATCTATCTATCTATCTATCTATCTATCTATCTAAAGATTAGTTTTAGAGTAACTACACTGATGATTTTTTTTTTTTTTTTTTTCCTTCTATACTGTCTTATGTTTCAGTGGCTTGGTGGATTTTCTTAAATAAGGAATTTAATTTGCTATTGCTTTACAGACTGACATCAATCTGCCTTATCTCACGATGGACAGCTCTGGTCCCAAACACTTGAATATGAAACTTACCCGAGCCCAGTTTGAAGGCATTGTGGCAGATTTGATCCGCAGGACTGTGGCACCCTGTCAGAAGGCCATGCAAGATGCGGAAGTCTCCAAGAGTGACATCGGAGAGGTGCTGCTTGTTGGAGGAATGACTCGTATGCCAAAGGTAAATTACTTGCAACTACTAACTTGATTACGCTGCATGTTCTAGTTGCACCTGGCAGGCAGTGTTCGGATTGCAGTGCTGTTCCATTAGGAAGATGGTTACCGGGAACAATAAATGGTTCAGAGTTTGTAGTCATATGAGCAATACTTATTGAGCTACAAATACAGAAGTAGTGTCGCTCAGTATGGCGATGCCCATCATGTTTGCATTTGCAACATGCCAAATGTCTCAGCATGGAGTCGTTCCTACTAGTGACCTGCCATTCCTTCCATCCCATGCAGCTTCAATATTGTCACACAATTCCTGTAGATTTTCAAAATGTCATTAACATTAAAAAAAAAATCTTTCCATGTCCACTTTTTAGGTTCAGCAGACGGTCCAGGACCTTTTTGGCCGTGCGCCTAGCAAGTCTGTAAATCCTGATGAAGCTGTAGCCATTGGCGCAGCAATCCAAGGAGGCGTCCTAGCTGGGGATGTGACAGATGTGCTCTTGCTGGACGTCACCCCACTGTCTCTTGGCATTGAAACTTTAGGAGGTGTCTTTACCAAACTTATCAACCGTAATACAACCATTCCTACAAAGAAAAGTCAGGTGGGGATATCAAGATATCTTTCCCAAACTGAAATTCATTGTTTTGATGATCTAGAACTGATGTTATATCACAGTTGCCATTTTCAGCTTTGCATAAGAACCAACTAGCTATCTGATTGATGCAAAAGCATGCATGACAGTATATTTCCCATTTACCTTACGTTTTAGGTGTTTTCTACAGCTGCTGATGGTCAGACACAAGTTGAAATTAAAGTTTGCCAGGGTGAGCGTGAGATGGCAGCAGATAACAAACTCCTTGGACAGTTCACTCTGGTAAGTTGTAACGTGTAAATTATAATAAATGTGTTGATACTTTTCATGATTGTGCAGGCATATGTGTGGTGGGATGTGTAGATAATACATTGGTTGTACATTTATAGAAATTATATAGAATATTTAAACCTGGTTGTTATGCTAAACTTGTGACTGTTGATAGGTTGGGATCCCTCCAGCTCCTCGTGGTGTTCCACAGATTGAAGTCACCTTTGACATTGATGCTAACGGAATTGTACATGTTTCTGCCAAAGATAAAGGCACTGGACGTGAACAGCAGAGTAAGATGTCACACCCTTCCATATAGAAAATATGTTGAAAATATTATTGTGTATTAAGAAAAAAAAACAAAAAAAACCCTTGAAATTTATTGTAGAATATATAGACATCATATGAAATGTTATGAAATTCATGTTTGCTTTTGTTTTGTAAACTTCATTTGTTTCTCAATCTTTATGCAGTTGTCATTCAGTCTTCTGGTGGCCTCAGTAAGGATGATATTGAGAATATGATAAAGAATGCTGAAAGGTATGCAGAGGAGGACCGAAGAAGAAAGGTATCCAGTGTTTTATTGGTTTTAATTTAGTTTTTTGTTTTTTTCGTGCATGCAGTGTAACCTGGGCTCTCTTCAGGTTGGCCATCTGACTGAATTGGGATCTACTTGTTAAATCTTCAAAGAGATGCACTCTTAATGTATCGCAACTAAAATATTGATGGCAGACAAATGTTTTAGATTTGACTGACATTTCAAACTAATAATTGATTAATTATTACAATGTGGAAGAGCAGAATTATTTGTGTGTCGTAGTTTTGGCTTCTTTGTTAAATGTATGCAATTTTTTCAATTTTGCTGGGGAGCTAAAAGTCTTGAGTTTCATTCTATAAATGTTTGTGTTGGCATCAGCTGTTGGCATGAACTAAAAAGGTCAGACTCTTTGGTAGAACTGTCATGTTTATGGAATTTTTACACAACAATTGGCTGCCATATAAAATAATTTTTGTTAGTGATTTGTCTTGTTTATTCTATGCAGCAAATGTGCCTAGATTTTTATGATTATGTACTAGTTTTCTTGCTTCTTAGCTATGTTTACTAGGGGCCTAAAAAAAAAAACAGGTTGAATTCATACACTACAATACAGACATGATCATAATGGCTTTGTAATATCATGAACAAAGTAATCAGCAGATACATAATGAAAAAATCATTAGTTTAATATGAAATATTTATGAACGAACACAGGTAATTTAAAAACATTTTTAGGTAATATTTAATCGTGATTTCATCTGAAACAAACCTTTTTTTTTTATTTTTTATAAGGACCGTGTAGAGGCTGTCAACATGGCTGAGGGTATTGTCCATGACACTGAGTCAAAAATGGAAGAGTTTAAGGATCAGTTACCCACTGAGGAGGTAAACAGCATATATGAGAATGTGTTTATTGTTGTGTACCTTTTTTTTAATGCAGAACACATTTGGTCATATGTTCCAATTTCTTTTCTCCAGTGTAACAAACTGCGAGATGAAATCACTAAAGTACGGGACCTGTTGTCACGGAAGGACACAGAGACTGGTGAGAACATCAAACAGGCTGCTACAAGTCTACAGCAGGCATCTCTTAAGCTCTTTGAGATGGCATACAAAAAGGTAAGTATATTTTAGACAAGTCTGTATGGTCTTTCATTCCTACAAGGTGCAATATAACAAGACAAAGTAACAAGTAAAATAAAATATAGGTATGCACGTTATTCATAAAGTTGCCACAATTGTTAATTGACCAATAGAGACCATAATGAGCACAAGTGTTAACTTTTTTTTTTTTTTTGATAATTATTTATCTAGAGACTGTAGTCTGATTTAAAAAATTAAGGTTTAAAACCCTGGAATGTGTGGTTCACAAAGAGTTAAAAGTCGCATTTTAATATACCTCAAATTGCACAGTTGTTTGGAATACTGCAGTACGTCATATGAAACCAGTTATATGACCCACAGTAAAAATGCTGTTATATGTAGTAAATACTTTTTTGCTCTCTCAGTGGCCAAATCATGTTTGAACAATGTTATTTGGCAATTACCTCAAAATACACTATTCAAGTTTCATTATGATTTGATTAATGTAAAGCCTTTCAAATGCCTGCTGAAAGTTAATTGGCTAATAGAGTTCATAAAATTTGATGAATCAAGTTCTTAAATTCACTTATTACATACATAATGTGTTACATAATGTGTCTCAAAGATGATGGGGCCAATAGGGCCCATATCTTGTGCCTGAGTAGTACCTATTGACCAAGTTTCATTTCTGTACGACTTACGGTTTAGTCTCTACGATTCGTTTTAGCAGATAAAAAGGAGCAGTAGAAGAATTAAGAAAAATCCCTACAATTACAATAATATAGCCACAGGTCGCAAAATCGTAATGGATTAAAGCATAACATTTGTATACATACGTGTTATGTGACAAACAGTTTAGTTTCTGAAACAGCTGTATTTACAGTGCTGTTTGGTTCTCAAATTATAACCTTTTAATTGCCACTCTTTGGCCCAATGCACACACAAGGGGCTACTGTGACATAGAAAAGTAAAGTTATAATGTATCGAGTGGTTAAGATCATTGATCAGGGGCTATGGACAAAGATGTGTATCAAATTTTATTAAGATTGACCTTTTGATCTTGGTATTATAAGCTGTGGTGTTTAACTGAATAGATAAAATAGCAGAGGAGTAATCCATTTTATGTTTGTTTTATTGTTAAGCTTGTTAAATGCCTACTGAAAGCTGATTGGCTAATAGTAGCTATACACTATACAAAAGTAGGTGTTGCATGTAGGTGTTTCATACTATGTCAATTAGAAGGGGGGGGGGGAGCAGGGGGAGCTTAATGGTCCAAATTAAAAAGTGATTTGTTATGGCCCAGATATCAGGAAATCAGGGATAATTGTCATTTTATCATATGCCACATTTAGTGTTGGTGGGCCTTGCGGTCTTTGCTACACAATATGTTTCAGCCAAAGAAAAAGTAAGAAGAATAATCATCCTAACAAGAACAAGAGTTTGAAATATCTTTTGGGGCACAATTTCCCTATATCTGGATCTAACTGCATCAGCAGTGCACAGCATGAGAACAGACAACAGTTGTCCAGGCCAAAAATGCTTAAGCTCAAGCAACAAGGCATTATTTGACAAATATATTCATCAATACAGAGTACAAAATGTATTGTGTGTTGTTATTATTTAGGGTTCTAGCAGGTAGTGCAGGGACGCTAATGTATTTTTTAGTAGAGGCAGAGTAAATAAGAAGAAAAATCGAATCTAAGTCTGATTTAAAAAAAAACCAAAACATGCTACTAGCGTGGGCCCATGGCTGGATTTGAATATCTTTTGTTTCTTGTGGTCTTTCCTAGATGGCATCTGAGAGAGATGGTAGCAGTTCAAGTGGAGCAGAGACTGGAGAGAAAAAGGAGGGACAACAGTAGAGCCTTCACAATTGTGGAACTGAAGCGCTTGGGAATGTAAACTGTCAAGTTGCATTCATGTTCTCATATACTGTGTTTTTGCAGTATCATATACATAGTACATATGTGTTTACTGTGTTGCTACACCCTCCGTGGAACCTAATTTGTATTCTTCTGACTTTAAGTCTTTGTTGCATCAACATTACAGTAGTCTGTGATTTAGTGTGTAAGTCTCATCTGCCTTTCAATCTTCATGAGCTGTATATTAAAATTTTGTTATTGAGAAATTCTGCCCATTTACTTTCAGACAGAAGCATGAGTATCTTCCTAGGATAGTTATCTTTTCAGGATAAACCTAGTTGTCTTTTTATACTGCGTTTTATCTGAGCTGATCCTTTGTTGTGTGAGCTGAAAGTGCTGAGCTGAAATAGTGTCTTGGTGAAAAAAAAATCTTTATATAGGAAACATCTGTTTTGTTTTGGTCTGTGTTTAGTCTGCACAAATTATCATCAATTTTAAGCAACGTCATGCAGAATGCAATGTCTGCCTGAACAGATGGTGTGATTCATGGGAGTCACAGGCATTGTTACATTCTAAACATACCAAAATACAATTGTAATACTAGCAAAATGTTAAATTTCTTGTAATGGTGTAATAACTGTTCAAAATACAAAGCTACTGAAATATATATTATGACCAGTTACCTTAGTTTGTTATGTATGCTTAATGTCTATATTGTTTTAATCTGAATGTTTGTTTAGTGAATGGAAATCCTTTAGCCAGATAAGTGCATCTTGGTTCACAACACAGGGCAGATGATCTTTTACCTCAGGGTGCAACTACACGATGTTTTTGTCTTTCACAATGCTCACTCAGACTTGGTGATCAGAGACACATGCTGTGTCTTGGTTTGGAGTCTGGCAGCGCTACCTGTTTGATGCCAACCAATAGGTGTTCACGTCGTGATGTAGATGTCACAGGTTATTGAGAGAAGTACTCTGCTGTGTCTGAAACTAAGGTGGCTTTTTTGGTACTTTTCTGCCACTGCAGTCGTCTCAAACGCGAACGCCACTGTGTCAACACGCTTTTTGTGTTCTGCTATTTTTCCCTAAACAAGTTGGTGTTATTTCAGAGTATTATGGGATGTGTGATGCCATGAATGCTACATTTACACCGCTTTCATTAAACACTGAAACACAGGAACCTCAGAAGCAGTGTTTTTATATGAACATTAGATTGGGACATGAGGGCTGCCCTGCTGCCTCAGAATACTGTACAAGTAGGAAGCATTTACACCATCATAACACCGTCACATTATTAACGAGTCACCCC
This sequence comes from Prochilodus magdalenae, assembly GCA_024036415.1. Classification (NCBI taxonomy): domain Eukaryota; kingdom Metazoa; phylum Chordata; class Actinopteri; order Characiformes; family Prochilodontidae; genus Prochilodus; species Prochilodus magdalenae. The sequence goes on along the minus strand of JAMWET010007406.1, from coordinate 13,925 downwards.
AGGACGTCACAGGTGCTACATAGTCCATTTCAGAAACATACACTTTCAGCCATATACAGAAGCACTGCCTGTGCCATCAATGCTGCATACTCTCACGATTCTGAAGAAGGAAGGCAGCTAGCCATGTCCAATCTAATGTTTGTATAGAGCTTTGTTTACCTTACACATCCCATAATACTTTGTTAAAACTGTTTAGGGTTACCAGCTTGGGCAGATAATGGATGTTGTATTGTGAGTATATTCAGATGCCAGACATGATAGTTTAGTCTAATTTAAGCAAAGGTTTGGGGTTATACGTGAGGTCAGGCATCGGCACATCTTTTTAAAATATTGATCCACACACAAAAACAACTTCAGTAAGAGTTATTTATTAACAGGATATTAATTAACATGGTATGATTCGCTTGTCCTGACCAGTGAAGGTTTATAAGGTATTTTAAGATTAACGTCTACAAATTCAATGTAAGAGAAGGCTTATTGGTAATAAGGGGAGGAAGAAAGAACATATTATATCAAGCCGTGAGAGGCAGGTTTAAAATTAAGTCGAATAGACAGCTGTTTCTTATTAAGAAGAATGCTCATATTAAGAAGAATGCTGGGAATTAACAAAAAAGGGTCATTTACTCTTTAGGCATATATCAAAAGATGGAGATTCAAGAATATATGATGTCATGGATGATTAAAAGTAAAGGAGAAGATGTACTGCTTCTGTAGCTTTTCTGGCTGACAATGTGATCTGAGCCGGTTGGACGGGTTGCAACAGCTAGATAAATATGTGTAGCTAGGTGTACATAAGTGACAATTCAAATTTAACATGACAAGTACCTGAAGTACTGTTTAATACACGTAACAGATACCTAAAACAAACAAACAAAAATTAATCTAGGTAAACACTGTTTTGTCGTAATGTGTTTGTGTGATTTTTTGTTTGTCTAGAAAGGATCAACCTGCCTATGGACTGCAGATTTTGCTAAACTCATCATATTTACATTATGAAATAATGATGTTGATTAATGTGTATTGTCTCTGATGAATAAAGTCAAGTTAAAGATAATTCAGTATATGTAAAATAATGACAAGGTCTGTAGCAATCTTTAACGCTACAAGTTAAAGAAGAGATTCATTAAGGGAAAAATGCTTAATGATTTAGCAATCTTTTTTAACTCAACTGATGTCAGCCATGAGGCACTGAAGATGTAACTTGCTTTAATGTCTCGCAATGTTTTCAATGCTGTTATTCTCTAAAATGAACTTATTAAATTAAACTTTTTTTTTTGCGTATGCACAGCAAAATTAAATCACCCAAACCACCATCTGATACATCAGGGGCGTAAACAGAAAACAAATTTACTTTGCTATGGTGGTAACTGAGTAGCAGCGAATTTCCTAAATATAAATATATATTTACCCTTTAAACCTAATAACTGGTTGGGCCACCCTTAGCAGCAACAATTGCAATCAAGTGTTTGTGGTAACTTGCACTGAGTCTTACACAGCACTGAGGAGGAATTTTGTAATTGTTGTAATTCAGCCACATTGGAGGGTTTTCGAGCATGACCTGCCTTTTTATAGTCGGTGTCATGACTATAAAAAGGCAGGTCATGCTCGAAAACCCTCTAATGTGGCTGAATCTCAGTAGGATTCAGGTCAGGACTTTGACTAGGTCACTCCAAAGTCTTCACTATTTTTTTTCCTTAGCCATTCATTAGAAATGGCTTTATAACCTTTTCCATATTGACTGATCTCAATTACTATCTTTGTCATTTGTTCCTGATTTTCTTTGGATCCTGGCATGATGTCTGGCTTTTGATTATACTTCGCTTTGTCACGCAGGTCCTATTTAAGTGATTTCTTGGTTGAGAACAGGTGTGGCTGTAATTTAGCCTTAACTAACTTCGGCAGATTTAATTATAAATTAGAATAAAAGCATTGTTGATTCATTAATGGTACTGCGGTATGTACAACATGTTAGAATTAAGAATCAAATGAAATTATAACATTAAATAATTTAGATTTTTGTGGTTTTTAATAGTTCTAGTATATAGAACACCACTTAAATGACTTGCTGTTTCATGCTGCTGTAGCCTGCTTCAGTAGTCACTATTGGCCGGTTTCCCAGAGAGGGATTTAGTCTAGTATTGCTCTACACAGAATGCTAAATGGTGATTCCCGAGTAAATATAAGCATTTGGTAAAATGTTTTTTAAATGTTAGTTTTAGGTCCTGTGTTCCACAGTTCATTCTCTTTGAACAAGGACTCATTGTAGAGTATGGGGCTAGGAACTGCCCCAGGATGTGTGTGTGTGTGTGTGACCTGAGGAAGATCAGCCAAGAACAGAAAACTCTTGTGTGAAAACTGGTTTTATTTCACTAGCTGTGAATTCTGCAGTATAATCCAGCACTAGGCTGGGCACTGATCCTAAACTATGGGCTTTAAATGAATTCATCTTGTGTTTGTCTGGCAAATTTACACAATATAACACATTTCTTTTCTGCAGTGAAATTAGTGCACATTTTTCAAACATGATAGATTTAAATTGATTAAATTGAGTAGAACACTGAAATGATATGAGATTATTCTAAACTTTTGGTCGAAACTTATTTCTACAAACATGGGGCCACATTGTGTAGAGAATATCACCACTTACACTTTAATGGTGTTAAAGAAACATGCAGCTGGTAGACACTTAAACATATTTAGGACAAGTAAGTTTTAAGGTCATGATGGTTACAAAGTCTTGTGACAACGGCACTGTGACATAAATATCACAGACTTTATTCTTCAGTTCCTAGCTCTGTAACCCAAGCCTTAAAGGACTGAGGTCTGACCCTTCTCAGTTATCTTCTCAGACTAAATCAAATCATCTCTGGTCCAAACTACAATTTGAAATTGTTCAAGTAACATCAATTGAGTATCTAATTATGCTGATCTAGTCATAGTGGTGACGATGAAGTCAGTGAAGTAATAATTGTTAAATAATAGTCCGGTTCGGTAGGAATAGCAGAAAAATGAGTCTGCAGCGGGAAAGCCTAGTTAGTCCTTACCGGGCAAGTAGGCAGTTTGTCAGAGGTGTGCAGCAGCAAGGCTTCAGTAGCAAGCCGGACCGGAGAGCAGCCATTAGCTCGGTAAGAGTAAATAGGCACAGTTAGTTCTGTTTGGGAATAATTACGGAAAACAGGAAGAATGAACATTTCCAGAGTGAGGCAGCAACTCCGGCATCTGACTATTACAGCCTGGCTAACAGGACAGAACCAGAAGGTAACACAGACCTGGGAGCACCCTGAAACACTGGCATCCATCCGCTCCACCATCAAACTGAGTGAACGGTGCAGCGGCAGCACCAGCATCTCAGTTTACCATAAAACCCTCTACCCATGAATCCCTGGATCTTCAGCCTTTATTGAACGGGGGATATTAATGACCAATAGCTAAGCTAAATAAGAACGTTTTTAACCTAGACTTAAAGATTGAGACTGTGTCTGAGTCTCTGACATTTTCTGGAAGGTTATTCTATAGTTGGGGGACTTTATAAGAGAAGGCTCTGCCCCCTGCCGATACCTTATAAATTTTAGGAACTAATAAGAAGCCAGCACCCTGTGACCTTAGTTAACGACAACGTTCATAATAGGAAATAAGGTGTCGCAGGTAGTCAGGAGCGAGCCCGTGTAGGGCTTTATATGTTAATAGAAGAATTTTATAATCAATACGAAATTTAACTGGGAGCCATTGGAGAGCTGACAAAACTGGGCTGATATGATCAAATTTTCTGGTTTTAGTAAGGACCCTAGCTGCAGCATTCTGAACTAGTTGAAGTTTACTTAAGTTCCTATTAGAACATCCTGAGAGTAGTGAGTTACAGTAGTCTAGTCTGGAGGTAATAAAAGCATGTACTAATTTTTCTGCATCATGCAGGGATAATGCATTTCTTAGCTTAGTGATGTTACGGAGATGAAGGAAAGCTATCCTAGTAATATTATCTATGTGTTGATCAAATGATAAATCAGAGTCAATTATTATGCCAACATCAACACTCATCATCGAATTCACAACAGAGATCATTTGTTATTTTAACTAGGGCTGTTTCAGTGCTGTGGTGGGGCCTAAATCCAGATTGGAATTTTTCATATATATGATTCTTATGTAAATACATACATAATTGTTGGGCCACAGCCTTTTCTATGATCTTAGATAGAAATGACAGATTCGAAATAGGTCTGTAGTTAGTCAGAACACTAGGATCAAGATTTGGTTTCTTGATCAGAGGTTTAATAACTGCTAATTTGCAAGTTTTGGGCATGTGACCCATTGTAATGGATGCGGCGGTTCAATTACCAAACAAAGGTAAGTTAATCTTAAAACATTAAAAGTATTATTACATATTTGAGGTTATTCTTTTTTTATTTTCTACACTAGGAAAAAACAGAAAACAAATACGTAAATGGAACGATAACTCACCATCTTAACTACAAGCCCCTACAAGTGTTCAGGTCCACTGACGCACAGCACCTTGATGTGGTTTCTCTGTCTGCATCGGTAAACAGTCTGTGGTGTGTTCATGGCATGGTAGGGTTCCTTTTTATCAATCCACAATTTAATTAATTGAATTAAAAGCAGCACAATAGTCAAAGTGAGGTGCAGACTATTGGCTACGATAACATAATTGTGAGAACACCAGATGGGAGTAAGTCACATATATAGACAAATAAACTCTCCTCACGTGGTCTGCGCTCTTCTCTCTGCAACTGGGTCCTGGACTGCCTGACCAACAGGCCGCAGTCTGTGAGGATCCACAACCTCACCTCCTCCATCACAATCCTCAGCACTGGCTCCCCTCAGGGCTGTGTGTTGAGCCCCCTCTTGTTCACGCTGCTTACATATGACTGCTCACCCATCCACCCAGACTGTCATATTGTGAAGTTTGCGGATGACACGGCAGTGGTCGGATGCATCACAAACAGTGATGAGTCTGGCTACAGGCAGGAGGTAGAACACCTGGAGGGTTGGTGCAGAAAGAACAACCTCTGCATCAACGTAAAGAAGACGAAGGAGATGATTGTGGACTTCAGAAAGGGGCAGACATGCCCACCTCCCCCTGCATGTCGGAGGGTCTGCGGTGGAAGTGGTCTCCAACTACAGGTACTTGGGTGTTCACCTGAGCAACAACACTTCCAGCCTGGTCAGGAAGGCACATCAACGGCTCTGCTTCCTCAGGCGGTTGAGGCGAGCTGGGCTCGGGATCTCGGTCCTCACCTCCTTCTACAGATGTGTGGTGGAGAGCGTCCTATGCTCTGCTGCAGACAGGAAAGCTCTGCAGAGGGTGGTAAAGGCTGCACAGAGGTCTGTCGGAGTCAGCCTTCCCACCACCACGGACATCTACACCTCCAGATGGAGGAAGAAGGCCACCTTCATCATGAAGGACCCCACTCACCCCACACACTCACTTTTTGTCCCGCTCCCCTCAGGCAGGAGGCTGCAGAGCATTAAGTGTAAAACGAACAGACTGAGGAACAGCTTCATTACAGAAGCTGTAAGACTTCTAAACGCCACTTAGTCAAAACCACTGCACCGACACTTTGACGACACTAGTCACTTTAAATAGACTTTGCTGCTACCTTTTTAATTTTCTGCTGCTCCCTCTCTCTCTCTCTCTCTCTATATATATATATATTTTAAATATAATTTTTATATATTTATGTATATTCTATTTATTTAAGTACTGCTGTCTGGATGTAACTGGGTCCTTGAGTACTACAGTCTCGTTCCACCCCATGTACCACATATGATGCGAATGACAAAGTCTCCTTGAATCCTTGAATATATGTAAGTCACAAATAAGTCTCAAGCTAATGTGGGAAAATTCAAGCAAGTCATATGGAGTTAAGATGCTTTAACTTCAGTTACCACATTTAAATCAGATAAAGTCAGTAGCCTAATGAGCTGAATTTTAACAAAGGCCATTGTCATGTTCCATGTCTTCTTGGTCTTTTAAATCCATCAAAGGTGTTTCTCATATGACACTGATTCACTGTTTTCCTGTCACAGTGCACAAAAAGCCAAAACCAAACAGTCAGGTTACATATACCAAATGAAAACACATAAAAATATCTTTAAAAAAAATCCCTTGTTATGATTGTGAGGAAAAGGTTAGAACATCCCCATATTACTATCATTTGCTAATGATCACAGGACATACAGGTCTTGCCACTGTTAATTCCCACTGCCTTTAATCAGTGTTTGTCAGGCAAGTCTGAAGTCCTCAAAGTCCCCCAACTCTGGATAACACATTCTAAAAAACAAACTCAGCTTCCAAAGAACACATTTATCTGGCCATTTATTCCTTTTAAGTTGATCCCATGGTTTATTTGAATATCGAAATTTTCAGTTTTTGTTAAGATATATACAGGGGTTGGACAATGAAACTGAAACACCTGGTTTTAGACCACAATCATTTATTAGTATGGTGTAGGGCCTCCTTTTGCGGCCAATACAGCATCAGTTGGTCTTGGGAATGACATATACTGCGTCCTGCACAGTGGTCAGAGGGGTTTTAAGCCATTCTTCTTGCAGGATAGTGGCCAGGTCACTACGTGATGCTGGTGGAGGTTCGTCCTTCTTGGTGGTATGCTGACATTACCCTGGATACCATGGCTCTTGATACATCACAAAGACTTGCTGTCTTGGTCACAGATGCGCCAGCAAGACGTGCACCAACAATTTGTCCTCTTTTGAACTCTGGTATGTCACCCATAATCTTGTGTGCCAATGCTTGTTACAAGGCAGAAATCAAAGGTACATCATAAAATGGTCAATGTGTAAAGAAAAATAAAACAAATCTCCAAAATGATAGCTTCTCAAATGTTCTTTGCTTTCAATGTTAATTGTCATCATTGAAATTAGACAATGTAAGGGGACAATTGTAAAGCTAAAATGTTGTAGAAAAAACAAGCAAAAAAAACCCAAAAAGGAATACACAATTAATTTTTTTGGACAGCAATGTGATATGAGATGTCATATGATTTAAAAATATAAACTTATTCTGAATATTGTATAACTACATACATAGCAGTAGTTACCAAAATCCCAGGTAAAATGAGTTCCACTGCATTCTAAATTCAATGTCCTCGATGTATATAAATCAGCCGAATTAAAATCAATTAAAAATAAAAACAACCCAAATCTAGTCCTAGCTGTGGATCGAAGATACAAAGATCAAAGGAAATGCAAAAAGGCTAAGCTAGCTATTTTTTTTTACACAGGCTGCTAAACCCCGCTTATTGAGTAAACAAAATTACTAGATGAAAAGGAGACAATTTCACAAATACAATTTGCAGTATACAATCAATAAACAAGAATTAAAACACACAAATACCTATTTTTAAAACAATGTCCATATTGTAATAACTGTGAATAAACAGAAAAATATGCAGCACAAATTGCAGCATAACGCACTGAATTTTTTTTTTATATTTTTAAAATATTTAATAAAGTATTTTGCAACCCTGCCACAAGCACTATGTTTTGCATTATTACCAGCTATCTAGCAAACCTATACGGCCTACATATCGATGTCATTACAATAACTTAATTTTGCCTGTTGGCCATTGCAGTAAATACAGTAAAGGACAACAAGGTGATGCACATTTAGAAGCTAGATTCAGGACAATCAAACATGCATGGGTATATCATTAGAAAACAGTTTTGCATATTCTGGTTTGAATTTGTTTTTACTGAAGTCTGGCCATATTGCCTTTAGCAACCTGTATGTCAAAGAATGACTCTCAAAGTTAAATTATGATTTACATATTTTTTTCACCTTAAGTATAAAGCACAGCTTTAGTATTGTGAAACGTATTTGCCTTCTTCTCAGTTTCTTCTAAATTGACACTTGTCAGACTATTGTTACGCGGGACGAGGGGACCGGATGCACATGCAAGTCAGTTTAATGACAAAGAATAAAACAAAAACCAAGGAGACTATACTAGGAGACAGGACGACAACAACAACAACAAACAGAGAAACTTACAGAGAACTTCATGGGAAAAACAACAAGGCAAGGGACCAGTAGGGAGACAAAATACCGAACAAGAACAAAGGGCAGACACCGGGTATAAAACAGCTAGGGCTGACGAGAGACACCTGGGAAGGGGCGGAGCTACAAACATTACCTAGAGGGCGGAGACAGGAGGGGCACATGACCAAAACAGACAGACGCACACGGGGCAAGACAACAAAGGTCACATGATAACACAAGCACATGGACAGGCAGACAGACATGGCGGGTGTGACATTAAGGGGGGGGGGGACCCCCCCTCTAATGCGCAGCTCCCGAGGCGCATAGCAGAAAGCACAACGAGAGCTGGCTCAGAGGGGAGAGCTGGAACAGAACGAACAAACAGACTAAACATAGCAGTGGGTAACCAGAATAGGGAGACTGAACCGGGGAAAACATTCAGGGGAGCCTAAACCGGGGAAAACATTCAGGGGAGCCTAAACCGGGCAGGGGACTGGAACAACGACTGGAACAACGACTGGACAGGGGACTGGGACAGGGGACTGGACAGGGGACTGGACAGGGGACTGGACAGGGGACTGGAACATCGACTGGACAGGGGACTGGACAAAAGGCGACTGGACAAAAGGCGACTGGACAAAAGGCGACTGGACAAAAGGCGACTGGACAAAAGGCGACTGGACAGGGGACTGGACAAAAGGCGACTGGACAGGGGACTGGACAAAAGGCGACTGGACAGGGGACTGGACAAAAGGCGACTGGACAGGGGACTGGACAAAAGGCGACTGGACATGGGGCTAGACAAATGACGGCAAGACAGGGGGCTGGACAAACGGCGACTGGACAGGGACAAAGACTAGAGTGGGAACAGGAACAGTCACAGGGACAGGGATAGACAACGTCGGAGACATGGGAACATTTACACAGAACGTGACGGGAACAGGGACATGTGCGACAACAGGGACAAACATACAACTAGAAACAGGACCAGGACTACATAGAGCAGAAAAAGAACAGGCAGGGAACTGCAGAGCAGGCCGGGCAGGGAACTGCGGAGCGGGCCGGGCAGGGGACTGCGGAGCGGGCCGGGCAGGGGACTGCGGAGCGGGCCGGGCAGCAGCCACGTCCTGGGCAGCAGCCGGCAGAGCAGGAGTCACTTGTTTCGGGGTCAAGGCGGGAGACACAGGGGTCAAGGCAGGAGTCACAGGGTTCAAGGTCAAGGCAGGAGACACTCTGGGCAAAGCGGGAGTCTGTGGTGCAGGCGGGCCGGGTGCGTCTTCCACGGGCGCAGGCGGGCCGGGTGCGTCTTCCACGGGCGCAGGCGGGCCGGGTGCGTCTTCCACGGGCGCAGGCGGGCCGGGTGCGTCTTCCACGGGCGCAGGCGGGCCTGCAGCGACGTCCTCAGGAGCAGGCGGGCCTGCAGCGACGTCCTCAGGAGCAGGCGGGCCTGCAGCGACGTCCTCAGGAGCAGGCGGGCCTGCAGCGACGTCCTCAGGAGCAAGTCTCTGGGTTCAGGGCCAGAGCGGGGGTCTCTGGGTTCAGGGCCAGAGCGGGGGTCTCTGGGTTCAGGGGCCCTGCAGCGACAGCCACGGCTGCAGGCAGACCTGCGGCGACGTCCACGGCTGCAGGCAGACCTGCGGCGACGTCCTCGGGAGCAGGAGGGCCTGCGGCGACGTCCTCGGGAGCAGGAGGGCCTGCGGCGACGTCCTCGGGAGCAGGAGGGCCTGCGGCGACGTCCTCGGGAGCAGGAGGGCCTGCGGCGACGTCCTCGGGAGCAGGAGGGCCTGCGGCGGCGTCCTCGGGAGCAGGAGGGCCTGCGGCGGCGTCCTCCGGAGCAGGAGGGCCTGCGGCGGCGTCCTCGGCTGCAGACGGACCTGCGGCGACGTCCTCAGGAGCAAGTCTCTGGGTTCAGGGCCAGAGCGGGGGTCTCTGGGTTCAGGGCCAGAGCGGGGGTCTCTGGGTTCAGGGGCCCTGCAGCGACAGCCACGGCTGCAGGCAGACCTGCGGCGACGTCCACGGCTGCAGGTCAGTGACCTGCGGCGACGTCCTCCGGGAGCAGGAGGGCCCTGCAGGGAGACGTCCTCGGGAGCAGGAGGGCCTGCTGGCGGACTCTCTCTCGGGAGCAGGAGGGCCTGCTGGCGACGTCCTCGGGAGCAGGAGGGCCTGCGGCGACGTCCTCGGGAGCAGGAGGGCCTGCGGCGACGTCCTCCGGAGCAGGAGGGCCTGCGGCGACGTCCACGGCTGCAGGCGGCCCTGCGGCGACGTCCACGGCTGCAGGCGGCCCTGCGGCGACGTCCACGGCTGCAGGCGGCCCTGCGGCGACGTCCACGGCTGCAGGCGGCCCTGCGGCGACGTCCACGGCTGCAGGCGGCCCTGCGGCGACGTCCACGGCTGCAGGCGGCCCTGCGGCGACGTCCACGGCTGCAGGCGGACCTGCGGCGACGTCCACGGCTGCAGGCGGACCTGCGGCGACGTCCACGGCTGCAGGCGGACCTGCGGCGACGTCCACGGCTGCAGGCGGACCTGCGGCGACGTCCACGGCTGCAGGCGGACCTGCGGCGACGCCCACGGAAGCAGGGGACCCTGCAGCGACGTCCACGGAAGCAGGGGACCCTGCAGCGACGACCATGGCTGCAGGAGGCCCTGCAGCAACGTCCAGAGATGCAGGCAGACCTGCAGCGAAGTCCACAGCTGCAGACGGACCTGCAACCACATCCCAGGAGGCAGGCAGAACCTCTGAGGCCTCCTCTGCGACATGCAGGCCTGTTGAGACCTCCAGGGGACCCACCTGCCAGGTATAGGCCCCAGATTGGGCTGTGGGCCTGGGAAATCGCGCCCTCAACAACCCAAAAAATCCCTTCAGCGTCGTAGCTTCTGAGGGTCTACCCTTAAGAATAATGTCTGCCCATTGGGCAGCCTTTCCCCTGAGCAACGACTTTAAAAACAAGACTTGTGTCGCTTCAGGTGGCGTGGGGCAAGTCAGAAACTTCAAGTACAGTTCACTTTGAAGCCTAAAGCCTTCAAAGTCTGCGGTTTCCCCGTCATAAGGACGGGGAGCGTTTATACATGAAGTCAGCTGACTCACTGCATCCATTTTAGGGTTCGGTATTATGTTACGCGGGACGAGGGGACCGGATGCACATGCAAGTCAGTTTAATGACAAAGAATAAAACAAAAACCAAGGAGACTATACTAGGAGACAGGACGACGACAACAACAACAACAGACAGAGAAACTTACAGAGAACTTCATGGGAAAAACAACAAGGCAAGGGACCAGTAGGGAGACAAAATGCCGAACAAGAACAAAGGGCAGACACGCGGGTATAAAACAGTCTAGGGCTGACGAGAGAACACTGGGAAGGGGCGGAGCTACAAACATTACCTAGAGGGCGGAGACAGGAGGGGCACATGACCAAAACAGACAGACGCACACGGGGCAAGACAACAAAGGTCACATGATAACACAAGCACATGGACAGGCAGACAGACATGGCAGGGTGTGACAACTATGTTTCATTAGACGTTAATATTATTATATTATTAGACAACAACCCAAGTAAACACAAAATGCTGTTTTTAAAAATATTACCTATTTTTTTGAAGGATTTTTTTTTTTTTAAGACAAAACTGTTCTTGTCCCTGTTTCCGAAAAATGATTTACCCCCTTAGATACAATCACCAGTTAATTATATTCCGTTGACTACTTTTACTACCGTACCCAGACATCATTAAAACCAGACCTGGTTAACATTCAAACATTACTTAAATAAAACCTGTCTGGCAATGTAAAGTAGTTAGAAGGTCTTAAAAATGTACAAAGCTATTGCTAAGGCTATGGGACATCACAGTGACTACCAAACCCCCCACCACCCCCCAAAAAAAAAAAAAAAACAACAAAAACTGCAGGTCTTACTATAATGACTAACTGAAACTGATGCCCATCAAGTGAAGCTGGGTTACACAGCAGGACAAATCTAACCCCGAAAGCCTCAACTGAAAAAAAAACAAAAAAAAAACAATGTTTTGGAATGGCCTGACTTGTGATGCTGTGGCAAGGCCTTCAATAGACAGTTCATGCTAGAAATGTAGCTCTAGTGTAGTTAAATTTAAAAAATAAAAAAGCACATCTGATTTATGTTCATATAGCAATCACTTTTTCACAAATCTTTATCTTTAATAAATGGAATGAGGGCCAAATACTTTTTCACAGTGCTGTACATGCAATATATGTCCGAAATACACCATTTTCAGTTAAACTTAGCTAGTTTACATGCACTCATAGCTTACACACATCTCGTAAAGCTTTGCCAGTAGAAAGGGTCATGCCGTCCTTCAATACATTCAAGAGTCCACAAGAGCAGTCTGACAGTCCATTCACAGCACAAAAGTTTGTAGTGTCTTGCACATTAATATAGAAATTAGTGGTTGTGAAGCGATCAATAAATGTGCACATATAGAGTAGACTTTAGGACCCAGTGATAATGTTTCATAATACACATTTATACAGACAGTGTTTAGCATTATCACAGTATCACAGACTTGCTGTAAATTGATTAGGAAGTGGTGTTACTTCAGGGGACACCTTGAGGATGCCCACACCTGTTTATATGGCAAGATGATGTGAATTAGTTAAAACTCCAATAATTAAACTAGCGCTGGTGAAATGTCTTGATTGTGCGAACATGCAGTTCACAGCATCTTCAGGATGCTCCTCGAACCAGTTCTGGGCAACCTGGGGCTGATGTCACAGTGCATTATACTGCAGTCCCATTATTATGGAGGTCAATAAAAACAAATGGTCACCAAGCAATGAAACATAGCAGGCACTGGTCAATGACATGTTTAAGAAGTGAGCCCAACCCATTCCACAAGAACACCAGTATGGAACCACCGGTACTCTGCCTTGTTGACAAATCCTACTGTTAGCTCAAAAAAACAATTGGTACAATGACTTATCAGATCATGCCCCATGTTCCCAGTCCTCCAGAGTAAGCAACCTCATGGGCCCGGTGAGGCACTGTGTCCGATATTGTGGTGTGACACCCTGGTGGGTCATCTGCTTCCATATAGCATGGGCTAAAAACTGGCCACTGACCTGCAGCTATGCATGTGAGGCCTCCTGAATTGCATGTGGGTGTGATTTCTGATGTCATTCCAGTCACTTGTCTATTCATAAAGACAATTATAGCCAGAAGCTGTCAGCTGCCACTTACCACATTGTGGGTCGTAATGCTTTCTATGATTAATTATATGTACACATATAATTACCATACTGTGGATTGAGGAATGGTAAATTTCCTCGCAACTTCAGAAATTCCATCCATTTGGATCCCACTATCATGCCTCATTCAAACTTGATCATTTACGTCACCTTGCCATGAACACACTGGCCAGTGTTTAACCTTACTCACAAGACAACACTTCATAACCTACACCTGTGTGGGCCGTGCTCATAGGTAACACAATTTCATAGTCATGTTGCTATCCCATGATTGTATATGTAAATACTTCAACAAAATGTTTATCACTGCGGTCCAAACCAACCTCCAAAATGGCAAATTTACAAGAGAGGGCAAAAACCTAAATTTCTATTAACGTAGGTCAATGGAACCAGACTTTTTTTCCTAGCAGTTTTGGGTCTTTCAGTTGGTCCTTTCATAATGAACTTTAGACACACTGTAAACAGCAGCTGTTGTGTTTAAATGATGTATAAAAGTAAACATTGACAAAAATGAAAATGTATTTATTAGGGTTGTAACTGTTCATTGTTACTGTTTATGTGTATCAGAACTCTAAATCTTTCTGTTTTATTAAACCAATTTAACACAATGTACAAAAAAAAAATTAAACAAACAAACAAATTACAGAGCAGATACTTTTTAAAGGTTCTCTTAAAAATGGTTGGAGAGCAA
>JAMWET010007405.1:0-48197 GCA_024036415.1 Prochilodus magdalenae | reverse complement strand
TGCCAGAAAGATCACTTTCCAGTCAGCATGTCCTCCAACAAGAAGAGGTGGGTGGGGTCTGGAGTTTATGGTGGGTGTCCTTCACTTTCTGAAGAGTATAAAGCTACATCACTTTCTCCACAGTGGTACTACATCAACTAACAAGCGGTTCCTCATCTAGACCTCCATCTAGAACTACCAGCAGGTAGGAGAACATGTCCTCTATTTTACCTTCATTATAATAGAACAGATCATATCTGTATTTACTCACCTCAGACTTTTCTTTCAGCACCTGAAGAAGAGCCATTATGGGTCGCCTGACTGAAATGTCACTGCTGTGTGTTCTCCTCATGGCTTCCTCAGCTTTTGGTAAGAGCTCCATCTCTCTTAGCTTCACCGTAACACTGACGCTGCTGATGGAGACACCAGATATAATGAGTACAGGTGGTGTTTACTGAGAGTCGACTGTTTGAAGTGTACTGTACAGTCTTCACTGCAGAACAGACCAGCTTTAGTGACTCTGCTTCTTGTTTCAGGTGCAGTGGTTACACCTACATCAGGTAATGATGGCAGTTCAGCTCTTTTATTACCCCATCTTATTCTTCATTAATAAGCCGTTACAGTAAAGACCTGCATGGTAACGTTACTCTCTGACTGGTTTTCCAGAGGCTGATTCCAGTGATCTAGTTCCAGGTAAAGAGATTCACTGGTTATTCTCTGGTTCAGAAAAATCTGAAATGATCTTCAATATCATATTGATGTTTGCTGATCATTACAGTCCTGCTCCAACACTGTGTTCATTCCCTTCAACAGAACAACTTAATGAGCCACTGAACAACAAGGCTGCTGAGCAGCCGCAGGAGTCATGGGGGCCGAGCTGTCCGTATGGCTGGACAATGATTGACAGACGCTGCTTCATCTATGTTAGCCAATATACAGACTGGGCCAGTGCTGAGGTAAAGTCCAGTCTCTTGTGTTGAATCTGAATGAAGGCCGTTAGGGGGGGACAGATGGCTCCACCTTCAGATTTGACCTCATGTAGTCAGGTTTTAGCTGGACCTACAGCACATAGTCAGTAGGAAGTGAAGGATCTCAGTGTTTCTGATCTATTTGACCTCATAATGTATTACAGGTATCCAGCATTTGTCTAACTATTCATTCCCTCTCTTTTTCTCTCTCTCTCTATCTTTCCAGAGTCACTGTTTGAGTCTGGGTGCTAACCTGGTCTCAATACACAGTGAATATGAATATCAGAGCGTGAAGACTCTCATCCGTTCTCACGACTACAGAGAGAACCCAACATGGCTCGGACTCTCCGACTGTGGGAGGGTAAGAAACGGGATGTGAGACAGAAAGTACCTACAACTCGGACTACAGTACCATCAGTTACTCAGATAGCAGGTCAACCAGAGCAGGCTCCAATCACCATGTTGCTGTGTGGTTGGTTGTACTAACACTGATCTCAGACTTGTTCCCCTGTCGTCAGAGGACAGTACTAGTGCTAGCTAGCATGCTATTTGTAAAGCAGGACTGAACAGTAAAACATTTCACATCATGTTCAGAATTATTCCAAATAGAATATTTAGACTTTCGAAAGTGGAATATTTAACTGGAGATTTGCTGACCAGGAGACTCATATATATATATATATATATACCTATAACACTAACCTCATTTATATATAACCCAAAAACAATCTGTAGTTTTGTGTAGGGGTGTTCAGTACTGCTATTGTACAGTAGTCTATGGCGAGTGTCTGTTCATGCAGGCTGTGTGTGTGTGTGTGTGTGTGTGTGTGTGTGTGTGTGTGTGTGTGTGTGTGTGTGTGTGTGGGTATAATCTGAATTTAGAGCCCGTATAACACATACATGTCTCTTTACAGAGGAATAGCTGGTTCTGGTCGGATGGGACCAGATTTGACTACAGCAAGTGGAACAGACGTGAACCCAATCACCTGTTTGGAGAGTGCTGTGTGCACATGAACTGGGGCAGTAAGTTCTAGCTAATCCAGTCTGTTTGTGTTTAAATATTTCCTAATCTCGATATTTTCTTAGTTCAGGTCCTAATTCTTGTTCCTGTTTGTCTCCAGGAGAGAAGAACTGGAATGATATCCCTTGTCGTCGGTCCTATCCCTTCGTCTGTGTCAGGAGGGTGTAATAAGGCTTCATTTTGGGAGTGTGTTAATGAGAGTACAGCTGAGTAGGTTGTAGAGCGTTGTAACAGTGTAGCTGAGTATGGTCTTTAAGCTGTGCTTTTCTGTATGTGTGTGTTTTAATGTGTTTGTGTGGGTTTTTATTTCACTGTCCCTTTAATACCTTCAACCAGCACATGTACATTATGGAGTAATGATGCTGATTAATGTGTATTGTACCTGTTTATTAAATAAAGTCAAGTCAAGTCATTTCATTGTGATCAGTAACAGTGGGTTTCACACTGAACTCTTCCACTGCTGAGATCTAAATCTCTGAACAGGTGGAACATGGTGATGAAGTGTGTTTGTGAGTTTGAAGGCGTCTACAGTAAGAAGTACTGAAATACAGTCTTAAAACAGCATCAGTGAAAACCAGGCAATGTTAAAGTAGCTAGTAAGTCTTCTCTGTAAGCCTGTAGTTAAATTAGCTACACACAGTTCAGTAGGAAACAGTGGTGGAACACGTTTAGGTACCAGAACGTAGCTGCTGCAGTGTTTAACGCAGGATGGGAACTCTGAAAAAGACAGGAACAGATGAAGGACAGATATTTGAAGTGTCTACCAGAAATTACATGATTTACTAGCATTTCAGCTTGTAGCAGTTTCACAGTGACTCTTTCAGAGCCTGGTATCTAACTGATATCTAGAACATCCAGAAGGTTTCAAAGTGACTCCTCAAGAACCGGAGAGATATATAAAACTTCCAGATCAGTTGTACTAGTGTTACACAGTGACGCAGCAACAGCCTGCTTTCTAGCTGGTATCTAGAACATCTAGAAGGCCTCGATAGCGGTTTCACATTTAGTCTTTCTGAAAGAGCCTGGTGTCCAACAGCTATCTAGAACTGCCAGATCGACCTAAATTGTTTTTCCCCAGTCGCACAGACAGAGCCTGGAATCAAGCTGGTATTTGGAAGTATCTAGAAGGTCTGGATAGCATTTCCCAGAGACAAAAAAATATCTGGTTGAAAACTTTATCATCAGTTTCTCAGTGACTCTTTCAGACAGTGGCTGGTATAAACTGAGTCTCCAGGTTTTACAGGAGAACCTGTACCATGATGGTGGATTGATGCAGCGCTGTTACAGCACCTTAATAAACAGGGAATGTAATAAGGAAGTGCTTCTGTAGAACGCTGTCTAATAATAGTTCATGGTTCAGATACATGTCTAATTACACACCTATAAAATATGACATCATCGTTTCTCTTCAGTAATGTGTGTCACAGGCTCATCAGAGAGTTACATCATTAAGTGTCTCCTGGTGACCATATGGGCCGTGATCCTCCAGAAGGTCCTCTCCTCTGTTTGGGTGTTCAGGCTTCTGAATAGCTGGTTCTTCATTCTTCAGATCTCCATCCTTCTCGTTTCCATCCATCTCCCTCTTTTACCTTCCAGCGAATCAGTTCTTCTCCTAGTACGTCCAGAGTAAGAGCTTCAGTTTGGCTATCTGGGCTTTGAGTGATAGGTAAGGCTTGATTTGGTTGAAGATCTATTGACTTGTTTTCCTATCTGTGCAGTTTCTCTCCACAGTCTTCCCCAACACCAAAGTTTAAAGTCCTGTCCTGCTGGTTTATTGAGCAGACCCACAGAGGAGACCACTCTGATCTTTGTGTCTAGAGACAGATCAGTGCATCTGAAGGTACTTCTAATCTCCTACATCCTTGTTCAGCTTCTTCAACTGTATGTACTTCACCTGGAGTCACTAGGTACAGTAGTCTGATTCTACCACCAGGTGGTGCTATTTAACCTCTAACACTACATGTTCAAATCCACACTCTGTCCACCTTTCTTACCTGGAGTCTAGACATGGACAGGAAGTGAACATTATATGACTGTCTTATCAACATGTCTTCTAAACATGATCTAGGAAGGTGGAGGAAGACTGCCCAGTACTTCCACTGAGTTTGGGGGATTATTCCCTCGCTTTTCAAACCACTCATTCCCCCCAAAGTTCCTACCGTATTTACCCCATCTAAATGGCTCTTGTACAGAGAAATCGTGTGTGGGTTCTTTAGATTATTGGGCGGTCCCTCGCGATGCTACATCTAGGCAGGGGACAGTCACCTGTAGGTGCACTACCTGTCCTTTCCCCCCTCCCCTTCCAGGGCATCTGACTTCTATGTCAGTGGTGTTAGCATGGCTGTGTTTGGCATGGTGGCGTTGAGTTTGTGCCTCTTCATGGATCCTCAACAATTATAAACTGGGGTGGCTTGTGTTTTATCGCCGGCCCAGTGTTGCTGTTTCTCTCTTCATCTGTGGATGAAGTTTCACGTTGCATGAACGTCGTCTGTTGGGCGGTCATATCCGATCCAGAACCACCAGGTTCAGCTTTTACCCTAGAGCTGTCAAACTGGTCACACCGGCAGCACCTACATGACTACACCACTAAAGACTGCTACTGATTTCTAGCTCCACTACCTCACAAGACTGTTTGCACCACACTATAACTCTAACCTGTATACTCGAACAGCCAGCTGTGTTTGTTTTTATTTTGTTTTTATTTATCTATATTTGTTTATCTATACTGAACGTCTGTACTAAGCAATTTAGCTGTTACCTGAACACTAAGCTGCTATTCTCTCACAAGCGCTGTACAATTTATATATCTATACTGTTTATAACCACATATGTACTGATACTGCTCTACACGTTGCACATGTCCTGCACACATACTGTACTGTTTGCACTCAGTTTTTGTTGATCTGTCTTTGCACTACACTATTTATAGATATACACACATATATTCTTCAACTGCACTGGAGAAGGAGCCTGACCGTGTTTCCTTATTGTCACATCTGTCTGTCTGTCTGTCTGTCCTTGTCCATATGTCAATCGACGCCCCCTCTGGTTGCTTCATGTCATTGCACTGCTTTTCCTGCTCCACCCTGGCTCCACCCACTCCCACACCTGATGCTAATCTGTACTCATTTGGACTTCCATTAAGACCCCTTTGTTTGCCCTTCCTTTCGTGAACTCTCTGGTTTCTCCTCTTGAGTTTAAACCGTGGATCCCTTCAGTTCCTGTTTGTTGTGATGTTTTTGTTTACTCCTGAGTTTTGGCTGTTGTTTCTCTCTTCATGGAGTGTGTTGCCCTTATGACATACACTTAAATGTTTTTCTTCTTGTCTTTCTCATTTTTCTTGAACGTATGTATTGTTGTTTATTGTTAGTTAAAGAAAGAAGTTACCTGACTGACTTATTTTGACAAGCATTAAGCGGCTTGCGACAAGCATTCGGGTTTTGTACTTCCGGGTTTTGCCGGTTTCGGCGGAAAAGCAAAGCGAGGCAGACATGCTGATTATGTTCTGAAGGCCTACTTGGATCCTTGTGAAGCATTATAGAGGCAATTCCGTAAATTCATTTGGTAGAAGGATGTTGTTAAAAGGCAGTTTATTTACAAGCATTAGCAATATTAGCAGCTATGGCTACTCGTACCTGTAATACAGAACAGCAACGTTTACAGTAATCTTTCCAACTTTGTATAGTGACACTGAATATTCTGTATTGTTGTTTTCAGTTTTCACCTGCATGTTAATGAGGAAGAGTGACAGTAAATGTTAAACCTTACTACGACTCCGTCCTCATTGGCTAAGGTTTAACTTGGTGTTTAGTCAGCGTTACGACACCCTGCATGAGAACACTACCATGAACATGTCTTATTGATACAGTGGGGTGCGAAAGTTTGGGCAGTGTTGTTAATTTTCCTGATTTACCTTTATAATGCATTGATTGTTTGGATTAAAAATAAATATGTTAAATATATCATATAGGGGACAAGCACAGTGATATTTCAGAAGTGAAATGAAGTTTATATGATTTACAGAAAGTGTGCAATAATTGGTTAAACAAAAGTAGGCAGGTGCATACATTTGGGCACTGTTGTCATTTTATTGATTTCAAAACCTTTAGAACTAATTATTGGAACTCAAATTTGGTTTGGTAAGTTCAGTGACCCCTCACCTCCATACACAGGTCACTCCAATTATGAGAAAGGGTATTTAGGGGGCAATTCTAAGTTTTTCTCCTCTTTGCATCTTCTCTGAAGAATCACAGCATGGGAGTCTCAAAACAACTTTCAAATGACCTGAAAACAAAGATTGTTCACCGTCATGGTTTAGGGGAAGGATACAGAAAGCTCTCTCAGAGATTTCAGCTTTCAGTCTCCACTGTGAGAAACAGGCACAGGCACAGTTCACGTCAAGGCTCGAAGTGGCAGACCAAGAAATATCTCGAATAAACAGAAGCGAAGGATGTTGAGAACAGTCAGAGTCAACCCACACACCAGCACCAACGACCTACAACATGATCTTGCTGCTGATGGAGTCACTGTGCATCGTTCAACTATTCTGTGCACTGTACACAAGCAGATGCTGTATGGGAGAGTGATGCAGAGGAAGCCTTTTCTCCGCCCACATCACAAACAGAGCCGCTTGAGGTATGCTAAAGCACATTTGGACAAGCCAGCTTCATTTTGGAATAAGGTGCTGTGGACTGATGAAACTAAAATAGAGTTATTTGGGCATAACAAGGGCCGTTATGCATGGAGGAAAAAGAACACAGCACTCCAAGAAAAACACCTGCTACCTACAGTAAAATTTGGTGGTGGTTCCATCATGCTGTGGGGCTGTGTGGCCAGTACAGGGACTGGGAATCTTGTTAAAGTTGAGGGACGCATGGATTCCAGTCAATATCAGCAGATTCTGGAGACCAATGTCCAGGAATCAGTGACAAAGCTAAAGCTGCGCCGGGGCTGGATCTTCCAACAAGACACTGACCCTAAACACTGCTCAAAATCTACTAATGCATTCATGCAAAGGAACAAGTACAACATTCTGGAATGGTCATCTCAGTCCCCAGACCTGAATATTACTGAAAATCTGTGGTGTCACTTAAAGAGAGCTGTCCATGCTCGGAAACCATCAAACCTGAATCAACTAGAGATGTTTTGTAAAGAAGACTGGTCTAAAATACCTTCAGCCACAATCCAGACTCTCATTAGAAGCTATAGGAAGCATGTAGAGGCTGTTATTTCTGCAAAAGGAGGATCTACTAAATATTGAGTTAAGTTTTTTTTTTTTTTTGGTGCCCAAATGTATGCACCTGCCTAATTTTGTTTAGACAATTATTGCACACTTTCTGTAATTCATATAAACTTCATTTCACTTCTCAAATATCACTGTGTTTGTCCCCTATATGATATATTTAACATATTTTTTTTTATCCAAACAATCAATGCTTTATAAAGGTAAATCAGGAAAATTAACAAGGCTGCCCAAATTTTCCCACCCTGCTGTATATAAATAGTGTAGTGCGAAGACAGATAGACAAAAACAGTGTGTGTAAACAGTACAGTACATGTACAGGACGTGTACAGGACTGTGCAACGTGTAGAGCAGTATCAGTAAGTATATGGTTGTAAACAGTATAGATAGATATATGAAGTGTACAGTGCAGGTGAGAGAATAGCAGCTTAATGTTCAGGTAACAGCTAAATTGCTTAGTACAGACGTTCAGTATAGATAAACAAATATAGATAAATAAAAACAAAATAAAAACAAAAACACAGCTGGCTGTTCGAGTATACAGGTAAGAGTTGCAGTGCGGTGCAAACAGTCTTGTGAGGTAGTGGAGCTAGAAATCAGTAGCAGTCTTTAGTGGTGTAGTCATGTAGGTGCTGCCGGTGTGACCAGTTTGACAGCTCTAGGGTAAAAGCTGAACCTGGTGGTTCTGGATCGGATATGACCGCCCAACAGACGACGTCAATGCAACGTGAAACTTCATCCACAGATGAAGAGAGAAACAGCAACACTGGGTTGGCGATAAAACACAAGCCACTCCAGTTTATAATTGTTGAAGATACAGGAAGAGGCACAAACTCAACACCACCACACCAAACACAGACATGCTAACACTGCTGACACAGAGGTCAGGCCTAGAAGGGGAGGGGGGAAAGGACAGGTAGGTCCCCTGCCTAGATGTAGCATCGCGAGGGACCGCCTAATAATCTAAAGTACCCACACATGATTTCTCTGTGCAAGAGCCATTTAGATGGGGTAAATACGGTAGGAACTTTGGGGGGAATGAGTGGTTTGAAAAGCGAGGGAATAATCACCCAAACACAGTGGAAGCACTGGGCAGTCTTCCTCCACCTTCCTAGTTTAGAAGACATGTTGATAAGACAGTCATATAATGTTCACTTCCTGTCCATGTCTAGACTCCAGGTAAGAAAGGTGGACAGAGTGTGGATTTGAACATGTAGTGTTAGAGGTTAAATAGCACCACCTGGTGGTAGAATCAGACTACTGTACCTAGTGACTCCAGGTGAAGTACATACAGTTGAGGAAGCTGAACAAGGATGTCGGAGATTAGAAGTACCTTCAGATGCACTGATCTGTCTCTAGACACAAAGATCAGAATTGTCCATGCTGTGGTCTCTTCTGTGGGTCTGCTCAATAAACCAGCAGGACAGGACTTTAAACTTTGGTGTTGGGGAAGACTGTTGAGAGAACCTGCACAGATAGGAAAACAAGTCAATAGATCTTCAACCAAATCAAGCCAAACTGAAGCTCTTACTCTGGACGTACTAAGAGAAGAACAGATTCACTGGAAGTTAAAAGAGGAAGGATTGACAGGAACAAAAAGGAGAGATGGATGGAGATCTGAAGAATGAAGAACCAGCTATTCAGAAGCCTAAACACCCAAACAGAGGAGAGGACCTTCTGGTCACCAGGAGACACTTAATGATGTAACTCTCTGATGAGCCTGTGACACACATTACTGAAGAGAAACGATGATGTCATATTTTATAGGCGTGTAATTAGATATGTATCTGAACCATGAACTATTATTAGACAGTGTTCTACAGAAGCACTTCCTTATTACATTCCCTGTTTATTAAGGTGCTGTAACAGGGCTGTATCAATCCACCATCATGGTGGAGGTTCTCCTGTAAAACCTGGAAACTGATGATAAAGTTTTCAACCAGATTTTTTTTTTGTCTCTGGGAAATGCTATCTAGACCTTCTAGATACTTCCAAATACCAGCTCGATACCAGGCTCTGTCTCTGTGATTGGAGAAAAGCTGTTTAGGTTGATCTGGCAGTTCTAGATAGCTGTTAGACCCCTTCCCTAAAGAGTAAGTGTAAAACCGCTATCAAGGCCTATTCGATTTTTTTAAACCAGCTAGAATCCAAGCTTTAGAAGAGTCACTGTGAAACTTCTATCTAGGCCTTCTGGATGTTCTAGATACCAGTTAGACAGTAGGCTGTTGCTGAGTCACTGTGTAACACTAGAAACCAGGCCTTCTGGATGTTCTAGATATCAGTTAGATACCAGGCTCTGAAAAAGTCACTCTGAAACTGCTACAAGCTAAAATGCTAGTAAAGCATGTGTAGCCCGGTTGTAAAGTTTATAAATGCTCTAGCAGTTCGTCTAAGCAACTTGCTTTTGTTTAAATTCTTGCGTGTATATACATCGTCTTTGTGATAATGTTTTATCTGTGGACTGTAGGGGAAGATCTCTCATTTCCCTATACTGGAACCCGATTATACTGTTAATAGGTTAACCTGTATGTCAATCAATCACTCTTCAATTTTTGGTGGTTGAGGGGTGAGGAGTCAAGACGAAAACGGGGGTGCAGAGTGAGTCAGCAGGTGGAGAAGACGAGAGACGGAAGGTGAAAACCCTAGCTAGCCAGAGAGCAGGGCCAGATTAATGTTTTACCGTTTCTTTTCCTAGCGAAAGCTGAAGAGAGTTCAGGTATTTACTGTTAATACCCTAGAGGTTCAGTTTGTGGTAGCTGCTAACTTGGTTGTAGCAGTTTAGCGGGTTGTAGCTAGCCGGCTAATGCAAGTCGGTGGCCCTTTTAACCGCGGCTTGAAAATGGCGGCACTCGTGACGTGGACTGCCCAGTAGTACTTCTCAGGATCACGAGAGTTCGGAGGACAAGGTCAGACAGACCCCACAGCAGCCGAGCTGTGTGAGTCCGCTGATGAAGTTTCTACTGCCTTCATTGCTGCGCTATTGGGAGGATACCCCAGGACTCTCACCGCTTCGTTCCGACTGACTCGTTCATCTGAGTCGATTCCGTGAGTCGATTGGCTCATCTGAGTACAATGGGCGCACGGTTTAGCCACACCGCACCCGAGCACTGCTACGGTTGGTTGTTGAGTGTGTGTGTGTGGGCCCACGTTCATTATTTCTGGAAGAGTGTAAATGGGTTAGAAGTTGATGTCCTGCTGTAATGTAACTGCTGTTGAATAGGGTTTTAATTATTTGTATTAATGTTTTGATTTTCCATCACCATTATGGGACAAAGGGTTTGGTGATTGTGCATATTGTGTATTTTGGAAGGTCAAGTATTTTGTCGCATAGCTGAGGAGTGGTTAACTGTTTGTTTTTGTAAACGTTTTCGTTTAAGTATCTTTGTCATCTGTTTTATTTTGTGGCTAAATAGGAAAGAAAGTGAATAACAACCACAGCTTTGTTTTAATTTCCATGTCTGGTCTCATTATTCAGAAATAAATATCAATCTGTCATTCGCTATAGATTTGGTAGTTTTCCTCTGTAGTGCTAACCTGCATCATCCTCTAATACTTTGAACTAATAGCCCCCTCCCCTATGTCTTAACTAACGCTGGTGCTAGGGAAAGGGGTGCTACACATGTAATGTCTGGTAGACACTTCAAATGTCTGTCCTTCATCTGTTCCTGCTGTTTTCAGAGTTCCCATCCTGCGTTAAACACCGCAGCAGCTACGTTCTGGTACCTAAACGTGTTCCACTACTGTTTCCTACTGAACTGTGTGTAGCTAATTTAACTACAGGCTTACAGAGAAGACTTACAAGCTACTTTAACATTGCCTGGTTTTCACTGATGCTGTTTTAAGACTGTATTTCAGTACTTCTTACTGTAGACGCCTTCAAACTCACAAACACACTTCATCACCATGTTACACCTGTTCAGAGCTTAGATCTCAGCAGTGGAAGAGTTCAGTGTGAAACCCACTGTTACTGATCACAATGAAATGACTTGACTTGACTTTATTTAATAAACAGGTACAATACACATTAATCAGCATCATTACTCCATAATGTACATGTGCTGGTTGGAGGTATTAAAGGGACAGTAAAATAAAAACCCACACAAACACATTAAAACACACACATACAGAAAAGCACAGCTTAAAGACCATACTCAGCTACACTGTTACAACGCTCTACAACCTACTCAGCTGTACTCTCATTAACACACTCCCGAAATGAAGCCTTATTACACGCTCCTGACACAGACGAAGGGATACACCCAGTTACAAGGGATATCATTCCAGTTCTTCTCACCTGGAGACAAACAGAATCAAGAATTAAGACCTGAAATTAGAAAATATCCAAGATTAGGAAATGTATAAACACAAACAGACTGGATTAGCTAGAACTTACTGTCCCAGTTCATGTGCACACAGCACTCTCCATTCAGGTTATTGGGTTCATATCTGTTCCACTTGCTGTACACAAATCTGGTCCCATCCGACCAGAACCAGCTATTCCTCTGTAAAGACACATGTATGTATTATACGAGCTGTAAATTCATCAGAGTCTATCAGAGTTTTGTACCTTGCTGAGTCTCCTGGTCAGCAAATCCCCAATAAAATATTCCACTTTTGGAAGTCTAAATATTCTATTTGGAATAATTCTGAACATGATGTGAAATGTTTTACTGTTCAGTCCTGCTTTACAAATAGCATGCTAGCTAGCACTAGTACTGTCCTCTGACGACAGGGGATCAAGTCTGAGATCAGTGTTAGTACAACCAACCACACAGCAACATGATGATTGGGGCCTGCTCTGGATGACGTATACTGATCCATACAACACACCGCCTGCTATCTGAGTAACTGATGGTACTGTAGTCCGAGGTGTAGGTACTTTCTGTCTCACATCCCGTTTCTTACCTTCTCACAGTTGGAGAGTCCGAGCCATGTTGGGTTCTCACTGGAGTCGTGAGAACGGATGAGAGCCTTCACCCTCTGATATTCATATTCACTGTGTACTGAGACCAGGTTAGCACCCAGACTCAAACAGTGACTCTGGAAAGATAGAGAAAAAGAGAGGGAATGAATAGTTAGACAAATGCTGGATACCTGTAACACATTATGAGGTCAAATAGATCAGAAACACTGAGATCCTTCACTTCCTACTGACTCTGTGCTGTAGGTCCAGCTAAAACCTGACTACATGAGATCAGATCTGAAGGTTGAGCTGATCTCCCCCTAACGGCCTTCATTCAGATTCAACACAAGAGACTGGACTTTACCTCAGCACTGGCCCAGTCTTTACTCTGGCGAATGTAGAGGAAGCAGCGTCTGTTAATCAATGTCCAGCCATACGGACAGCTCGGCCCCCATGACTCCTGCGGCTGCTCAGCAGCCTCGTTGTTTAGTGGCTCATTAAGTTGTTCTGTTGAAGGGAATGAACACAGTGTTGGAGCAGGACTGTAATGATCAGCAAACATCAATATGATATTGAAGATCATTTCAGATTTTTCTGAACCAGAGAATAACCAGTGAATCTCTTTACCTGGAACTGGATCAGTGGAACCAGCCTCTGGAAAACCAGACAGAGAGTAACGTTACCATGCAGGTCTTTACTGTAACGGCTTATTAATGAAGAATAAGATGGGGTAATAAAAGAGCTGAACTGCCATCATTACCTGATGCAGGTGTAACCACTCCACCTGAAACAAGAAGAAGAGTCACTAAAGCTGGTCTGTTCTGCAGTGAAGACTGTACAGTACACTTCACACAGTCGACTCTCAGTAAACACCACCTGTACTCATTATATCTGGTGTCTCCATCAGCAGCGTCAGTGTTACGGTGAAGCTAAGAGAGATGGAGCTCTTACCAACAGCTGATGAAGCCATGAGGAGAACACACAGCAGTGACATTTCAGTCAGGCGACCCATAATGGCTCTTCTTCAGGTGCTGAAAGAAAAGTCTGAGGTGAGTAAATACAGATATGATCTGTTCTATTATAATGAAGGTACAATAGAGGACATGTTCTCCTACCTGCTGGAAGTTCTAGATGGAGGTCTAGATGAGGAACCGCTTGTTAGTTGATGATGTACCACTGTGGAGAAAGTGATGTAGCTTTATACTCCTCAGAAAGTGAAGGACACACACCATAAACTCCAGACCCCACCCACCGCTTCTTGTTGGAGGAAATGGAGATTGGAACGTGATCTTTCTTGGCAACAGTTCAGTTTCCTCAATGCTGCACGTTTTCCATATTGTACATTCCGGTCAGTTTTATTATTCATCATTCTGTGGTGAGCTTGTACACTTGGTCCAGATATTATTACAATAATACATATACACAGGCTCTATAGATGGAGGACTAAACACTCATCCTAAGAGTCTGATTAAGAATGTACTGATGTAGATTGGATTTGATAGTAAATGTAGTTTAATCAGTTTAATCTTAATACTGTTGTCTGATAATGTTAGTTTATGTTTTATTGACTCTCTATAAAACATGGAGACGTTTATTAATGACATATAGAAACACAGACAGTTACTCTTCAGGTTAATAGAGTGAAATGTGAAATCTCTTTATTACGGTTCTATTTTCTATATATGTAAATCTGAATGTGTGAGTAACAGTAACACTGGAATAAACACTTTCTGGTCCTGTTAAACCAGTTTATACGTATTTAATGTTATAAAATGATGATGGAGCCGAGAACATGACTCCATTCATCTGGATGAAAGTGAAACATGAACTAGTTATTAGGAAAGGACTGAATGGGGTTGAGTTTAGCATCAACCCAGAAACCTTTGACTTAAGTAATTGGCTTCCATTGCACAGGGCTGATCAGCAGATACATTAGGAGAAGCTGAATTAAGAAGCTCACAGTTATTAAATTAAAATATTCCCAGGATTCATTTTATTGATTTGATCTCAGTGATTTTTTGTGAACTAGGAGAATACATCTCTGTAGTTTTTGGTTAATTGTTACATAAAGCTGCACTGCGTATGCTTTGGGGATTTCTGGGATTTCTCTGGTGCGAAAGTGTAACTGCATGTAACATGAGGAAGACGATAGATAAAGGGATGGATGGATGGATGGATGGATGGATGGATGGATGGATGGATGGATGGATGGATTCACTCCACTCACTCTGTCCAACAGAACTCGCTATTTTCAGCTATACACACATGCTATGGCATACTGTAAAGTTTTGCTGATGTGTCCCAGATATACTTACAGCTGCTAGGCTATGAAGGACCAGCTGGGGGAACCAGTTCACCAAACACAGAGCCACCCTGAGGTACACCAGTGCCGCATCACTGGGTAGTTCAGAGTATCAAAGACAAAAGCTCACAGTTCCCTCAGTTAATCAGGTAAACAATGACCGTTCTGTAAATTCAGGGAGTCCAAGAGGTTAATTAGGGGTCCCAGACACCCACCTCATCCACCCACAGGGGACCTCCTATATTCCCCACCTTGCTTATAATCCTGTGGTTTTAGGTATCACACATGGCTGATTGACACGTCCGTCATGTTGGAGCATGTACATGTGTTCTGAGTTCTCACGTTGAGTCTGACCATAACTTCCTTACTACCCCACAGACTTTCGCCTCAACTGCTCCTTATGATATCCAGACGTTCATTATTTTACACTGTGGGGATTTCCCATGCTGGTCTGGAGCAGCAGGAAGAGTGTTCAGTCTGCACCTGATGATAAAGACTGAGTGTCGTGTGCGCTCCAACAGCTCCAAAATCACATGTACCAGCAGATCCATAAAAATGATAAAGCATTTCTAATCTTTATACGCATAAAACAATAAAACCCTGGACAACCAAAATAGAAATGATATAACAATGTTTTGGAGAACAGTGTATGAG
Organism: Prochilodus magdalenae; assembly: GCA_024036415.1. NCBI lineage: Eukaryota > Metazoa > Chordata > Actinopteri > Characiformes > Prochilodontidae > Prochilodus > Prochilodus magdalenae. The sequence goes on along the minus strand of JAMWET010007405.1, from coordinate 33,128 downwards.
CTGTTGAATGAACTCTGAATGAAGTCTTAAATAAAGAGCTACCAGACTAGAAAATGATATTTTCAGAATTAGAAATTAGAATATACCATTAAATCATCATTGCTGCTATGGCTGGTGAGTTTGTAGCCAGCATATGCCAGCCTAGGTAAACTGGTTAATGTTATGATGCCCTGTGTTTAAGCTGAAACCTTCTCACCACCGTGTGTCAACATGTGACCAACCCAAACCCCAGTGTGTATTTCACGCACTCAGTAAATCCACTTCACACCAAGGTAAGATCCCATGTAGAGGACTAAATCAGAATCAGAATCAGATTCATTGGCCAAGTATATTGACCCACACAAGCAGTTTGGTCCTGGCCACTGACGCCTCTCCAGGGTTATATGCCCTATACAGCTAATGTACATGAACTGTACAGGCCATACGGAATACACAGCATACACTATACACAGTACACGATGACTACACCGGGGCATGATATAGACAGGCAGTGTACCATGTACTTACAGACATTCACAATGTACAAGCAACATACACGGTAGTGCAAACAACAGCAGGGTACAACATGTGTAGGAATGAAATGATGGAGTACAGTGGTAAAGACGGGTGAAATAACTATCAGGGGAAAACATTTACGGCATTTAGCTGACGCTCTTATCCAGAGCGACTTACAAGGTTAATCATATTACAAGTACAAGCCAACGTAGTGTTAGGAGTCTTGCCCAAGGACTCTTATTGGTGTAGCTCAGCCCGGGATTCGAACCCCAGTCTCCCACGTGTGGTGGTGGCTTCTTAGTGGGTAGTGGTGTTGTCCGCTGAGCTACACCAACCACCAAACAGGAGTAGCTTCGGCCCAGCAGATGGTATTCCTGATAGCCTACTGATGTAGATGATGGCTTTAGGAAAGAACCTGCTCTTGTGTCTGGTAGTCTTCGTATACAGGCTTCTGTAGTATGCAGTGGGCGAGGGGAGTTAAAAGCGGTTGTGTTCAGGGGGACATGAACCTGTAAGGATCTTCCCTGACCTTCTCTGGTTCTTAAAGAGCTTAGAGAGTCCTGAATAGAGGGCAGCGGAGCCCCAGTGATTTGTACAGCTATGTTTACTGTTTGTGCACTCTGTGCAGCTCCTATCCTGTTTTGTGGCTGCTCCAAGCCAGACCGTGATGGAAGTTCACTAAGTGGATTTAATAACTGTGGTTTATAACTGACAGCCTCCATGTTTATCTTCTCTTGAGCCTTTTCCAGGATTCAGCTGAGTTCCCACTTCAGGCAAACTGTAGGAACCCAGCAGGTGTTCGGTGACATCCTTCAGGTGGACGTCAAAGAACATCACAACCACAGACGTCAGAGTGTGAGGTCTGTAATAATTCAGTCCTTTGATGGAGGGTTTGTTGGGGGGACTGGTAACAAGCTGGTATCTAGAACTTCCAGAAGTCCTTAATTGGATTTCCCAGTGAATCCGAAAAAGCCTCCAAAAGAAAAATGGAAATATTTTGATTTAATAACTACAAGAGATGTAGCTGATCAGACATGTACAATTAAAGGAATCAGACCAGTTTCTCAGTGAATCAGACACGTTACCACTACTGAGTCTTCAGGTTCTACAGGAGACCTGTACCATGATGGTGGACTGATCCAGCACACCTACAGCCCCTTAAGGAGCAGGGAGTATAATGGGGAAGTGTTTATCTTTAGAATACATTCCTAACAATAGTTCAGGGTTCAGATACACGTCTCACTGACCACCTATAAATGTATAGAGCAGATCAGAACATCATCTCTGTTCTTCAAAAAGGTGTTTCACAAGTGTGTATTTGTCACATCTGTCTGCTTCTTGCTATTGCATTGCCTTTCCTGCTCCACCCTGGCTCCACCCACTCCCCCACCTGATGATGATTAGTACTCATTTTATATTTACATTAAGACCCCTTTGTTTGCCCTGCCTGTTGTGAAGTCTCTGTTATTCCCCTCATAAGTCTTAGCCGTGTTTCCTTTCAGTTCTTGTTCTCTGTGATCTGTAGTGTTAGTGTTGGTCTTGAGTTCTTGAACCTTGTTTTGTTTCTGTTGTTGTCTTTCAATTTATGGACATGTCTTTATTGATACCCACCTGTGTTTTGACGCCTGTTATCCGGACTAACTTGAATAAAACCACTGTGTGTTTGCATCCTGCCTCAACCACTACGTTACAGTACTCTTATCAGAGGATTATGTCCACAAATCTGAATGGAAAGAGTGAAAACGTGCAGCATTGAGGAAACTGAACTGTTGCCAAGAAAGATCACGTTCCAATCTCCATTTCCTCCAACAAGAAGAGGTGGGTGGGGTCTGGAGTTTATGGTGGGTGTATTTCACTTTCTGAAGAGTATAAAGCTACATCACTTTCTCCACAGTGGTACATCATCAACTAACAAGCGGTTCCTCATCTAGACCTCCATCTAGAACTTCCAGCAGGTAGGAGAACATGTCCTCTATTGTACCTTCATTATAATAGAACAGATCATATCTGTATTTACTCACCTCAGACTTTTCTTTCAGCACCTGAAGAAGAGCCATTATGGGTCGCCTGACTGAAATGTCACTGCTGTGTGTTCTCCTCATGGCTTCATCAGCTTTTGGTAAGAGCTCCATCTCTCTTAGCTTCACCGTAACACTGACGCTGCTGATGGAGACACCAGATATAATGAGTACAGGTGGTGTTTACTGAGAGTCGACTGGGTGGAGTGTACTGTAGAGTCTTCACTGCAGAACAGACCAGCTTTAGTGACTCTTCTTCTTGTTTCAGGTGCAGTGATTACACCTACATCAGGTAATGATGGCAGTTCAGCTCTTTTATTACCCCATCTTATTCTTCATTAATAAGCCGTTACAGTAAAGACCTGCATGGTAACGTTACTCTCTGTCTGGTTTTCCAGAGGCTGATTCCAGTGATCTAGTTCCAGGTAAAGAGATTCACTGGTTATTCTCTGGTTCAGAAAAATCTGAAATGATCTTCAATATCATATTGATGTTTGCTGATCATTACAGTCCTGCTCCAACACTGTGTTCATTCCCTTCAACAGAACAACTTAATGAGCCACTGAACAACGAGGCTGCTGAGCAGCCGCAGGAGTTCTGGGGGCCAAGCTGTCCGATTGGCTGGACATGGATTAACGGACGCTGCTTCATCTACGTTAGCCGATATACAGACTGGGCCAGTGCTGAGGTAAAGTCCAGTCTCTTGTGTTGAATCTGAATGAAAGCCGTTAGGGGAGATCAGATGGCTCCACCTTCAGATTTGACCTCATGTAGTCAGGTTTAGCTGGACCTACAGCACAGAGTCAGTAGGAAGTGAAGGATCTCAGTGTTTCTGATCTATTTGACCTCATAATGTGTTACAGGTATCCAGCATTTGTCTAACTATTCATTCCCTCTCTTTCTCTCTCTCTCTCTCTCTCTCTTTCTCTATCTATCTATCTTTCCAGAGGCATTGTTTAAGTCTGGGTGCTAACCTGGTCTCAATACACAGTGAATATGAATATCAGAGGGTGAAGGCTCTCATCCGTTCTCGCGACTACAGAGAGAACCCGACATGGCTCGGACTCTCCGACTGTGGGAGGGTAAGAAACGGGATGTGAGACAGAAAGTACCTACACCTCGGACTACAGTACCATCAGTTACTCAGATAGCAGGTCATCCAGATCCATACGTCATCCAGAGCAGGCTCCAATCATGTTATTGAAGGGATGTGACTCAAGATAATGGAGCCCATTTATAATTTCAACATACCTCACACACATATATATACCTAACATCGTTTATATATGACCCAAAGACAATCTGTAGTTTTGTGTAGGGGTGTTCAGTACTGCTATTGTACAGTAGTCCATCATGAGTGTCTGTTGTTTATGTAGGTTGTGTGGAATGTGTGTGTGTGTGTGTGTGTGTGTGTGTGTGTATAATCTGAATTTAGAGCCCGTATAACACAATCATGTGTCTTTACAGAGGAATCGCTGGTTCTGGTCGGATGGGACCAGATTTGACTACAGCAAGTGGAACAGACGTGAACCCAATCACCTGAATGGAGAGTGCTGTGTGCACATGAACTGGGGCAGTAAGTTCTAGCTAATCCAGTCTGTTTGTGTTTATACATTTCCTAATCTTGGATATTTTCTAATTCTTGATTCTGTTTGTCTCCAGGTGAGAAGAACTGGAATGATATCCCTTGTCATCTGTCCTATCCCTTCGTCTGCGTCAGGAGGGTGTAATAAGGCTTCATTTTGGGAGTGTGTTAATGAGAGTACAGCTGAGTAGGTTGTAGAGCGTTGTAACAGTGTAGCTGAGTATGGTCTTTAAGCTGTGCTTTTCTGTATGTGTGTGTTTTAATGTGTTTGTGTGGGTTTTTATTTTACTGTCCCTTTAATACCTCCAACCAGCACATGTACATTATGGAGTAATGATGCTGATTAATGTGTATTGTACCTGTTTATTAAATAAAGTCAAGTCAAGTCATTTCATTGTGATCAGTAACAGTGGGTTTCACACTGAACTCTTCCACTGCTGAGATCTAAATCTCTGAACAGGTGGAACATGGTGATGAAGTGTGTTTGTGAGTTTGAAGGCGTCTACAGTAAGAAGTACTGAAATACAGTCTTAAAACAGCATCAGTGAAAACCAGGCAATGTTAAAGTAGCTAGTAAGTCTTCTCTGTAAGCCTGTAGTTAAATTAGCTACACACAGTTCAGTAGGAAACAGTGGTGGAACACGTTTAGGTACCAGAACGTAGCTGCTGCAGTGTTTAACGCAGGATGGGAACTCTGAAAAAGACAGAAACAGATGAAGGACAGACATTTGAAGTGTCTACCAGACATTACATGCTTTACTAGCATTTCAGCTTGTAGCAGTTTCACGGTGACTCTTTCAGAGCCTGGTATCTAACTGATATCTAGAACATCCAGAAGGTTTCAAAGTGACTCCTCAAGAACCGGAGAGATATATAAAACTTCCAGATCAGTTGTACTAGTGTTACACAGTGACGCAGCAACAGCCTGCTTTCTAGCTGGTATCTAGAACATCCAGAAGGCCTCGATAGCGGTTTCACATTTACTCTTTCTGAAAGAGCCTGGTGTCCAACTGCTATCTAGAACTGCCAGATCGACCTAAATTGTTTTTCCCCAGTCACACAGACAGAGCCTGGAATCAAGCTGGTATTTGGAAGTATCTAGAAGGTCTAGATAGCATTTCCCAGAGACTAAAAAATATCTGGTTGAAAACTTTATCATCAGTTTCTCAGTGACTCTTTCAGACAGTGGCTGGTATAAACTGAGTCTCCAGGTTTTACAGGAGAACCTCCACCATGATGGTGGATTGATGCAGCGCTGTTACAGCACCTTAATAAACAGGGAATGTAATAAGGAAGTGCTTCTGTAGAACGCTGTCTAATAATAGTTCATGGTTCAGATACATATCTAATTACACACCTATAAAATATGACATCATCGTTTCTCTTCAGTAATGTGTGTCACAGGCTCATCAGAGAGTTACATCATTAAGTGTCTCCTGGTGACCATATGGGCCGTGATCCTCCAGAAGGTCCTCTCCTCTGTTTGGGTGTTCAGGCTTCTGAATAGCTGGTTCTTCATTCTTCAGATCTCCATCCTTCTTGTTTCCGTCCATCCTCCCTCTTTTACCTTCCAGTGAATCAGTGGCTTTGAGTGAGAGGTAAGGCTTGATTTGGTTGAAGATTTATTGACTTGTTTTCCTAGCTGTGCAGGTTCTCTCCACAGTCTTCCCTAACACCAAAGTTCAAAGTCCTGTCCTGCTGGTTTATTGAGCAGACCCACAGAGGAGACCACAGCATGGACAATTCTGATCTTTGTGTCTAGAGACAGATCAGTGCATCTGAAGGTACTTCTAATCTCCTACATCCTTGTTCAGCTTCCTCAACTGTATGTACTTCACCTGGAGTCACTAGGTACAGTAGTCTGATTCTACCACCAGGTGGTGCTATTTAACCTCTAACACTACATGTTCAAATCCACACTCTGTCCACCTTTCTTATCTGGAGTCTAGACATGGACAGGAAGTGAACATTATATGACTGTCTTATCAACATGTCTTCTAAACATGATCTAGGAAGAGTGGAGGAAGACTGCCCAGTACTTCCACTGAGTATGGGTGATTATTCCCTCGCTTTTCAAACCACTCATTCCCCCCAAAGTTCCTACCGGATTTACCCCATCTAAATGGCTCTTGCACAGAGAAATCGTGTGTGGGTTCTTTAGATTATTGGGCGGTCCCTCGCGATGCTACATCTAGGCAGGGGACGGTCACCTGTAGGTGCACTACCTGTTCTTTCCCCCCTCCCCTTCTAGGGCATCTGACTTCTATGTCAGCGGTGTTAGCATGGCTGTGTTTGGCATGGTGGCGTTGAGTTTGTGCTTCTTCGTGGATCCTCAACAATTATAAACTGGGGTGGCTTGTGTTTTATCGCCGGCCCAGTGTCGCTGTTTCTCTCTTCATCTGTGGATGAAGTTTCACGTTGCATTGACGTCGTCTGTTGGGCGGTCATATCCGATCCAGAACCACCAGGTTCAGCTTTTACCCTAGAGCTGTCTTCGTGGCATACATGACTACACCACTAAAGACTGCTACTGATTTCTAGCTCCACTACCTCACAAGACTGTTTGCACCACACTATAACTCTAACCTGTATACTCGAACAGCCAGCTGTGTTTTTGTTTTTATTTTGTTTTTATTTATCTATATTTGTTTATCTATACTGAACGTCTGTACTAAGCAATTTAGCTGTTACCTGAACACTAAGCTGCTATTCTCCCACCTGCACTGTACACTTTATATATCTATACTGTTTATAACCACATATTTACTGATACTGCTCTACACATTGCACAGTCCTGTACACGTACTGTACTGTTTGCACTCAGTTTTTGTTGATCTGTCTTTGCACTACACTATTTATAGATATACACAGATATATTCTTCAACTGCACTGGAGAAGGAGCCTGACCGTGTTTCCTAATTGTCACATCTGTCTGTCTGTCTGTCTGTCTGTCCTTGTCCATATGTCAATCGACGCCCCCTCTGGTTGCTTCATGTCATTGCACTGCTTTTCCTGCTCCACCCTGGCTCCACCCACTCCCACACCTGTACTCATTTGGACTTCGATTAAGACCCCTTTGTTTGCCCTTCCTTAAGTGAACTCTCTGGTTTCTCCTCGTGAGTCTAAACCGTGGTTCCCTTCAGTTCCTGTTTCTTGTAGTGTTTGTGTTTACTCCTGAGTTTTGACCCTTTGACCCTGTGACCCTGAGGCAGTTTATTTACAAGCAATAGCAATATTAGCAGCTATGGCTACTCGTACCTGTAATACAGAACAGCAACGTTTACAGTAACCTTTCCAACTTTGTATAGTGACACTGAATATTCTGTATTGTTTTTTTTTTCACCTGCATGTTAATGAGGAAGAGTGACAGTAAATGGTCAACCTTACTACGACTCCGTCTTCATTGGCTAAGGTTTAACTTGGTGTTTAGTCAGCATTACGACACCCTGCACGAGAACACTACCATGGACATGTCTTATTGATACCTACCTGTGTTTTGATCCGTCTCCCGGACAACAGGTAATAAAACCACTATGTGTTTACAACCTGCCTCAACCTTGTTACAGTTATACTGTACAAGCCTGTATTGGTATAATGACAAAGGTGAATTGAATTGAATTGAATTTTGACCCTCACTGTGGGCGGGAAACTGCAGTGCTGGATGCTGGTTTGTAGCGCAGGCAGTGCTGGCTTGTGACTCCATCTCCCTGCAGTGCTGCTGTTTTGTCTGCAGTTTTGCTTTTGGGTTTTCTTCTCTATTGTTTTTGTTTCTAGATTTTCCTGCATTATTATTTTGGTTTGTTTTATATTTGGTTATTTGTATATTATTTTGGTTTGTGGCCTTTGTTGGTTTAGGTTTAAGCATATTTTGATTTGTGATTGGGATTATTACAGTCAATTTGTTATTGTTAATGTTTCTTTTCTGTTTAGCAAAACTGTTGTGTGGGGGTTGGTGCCTCCTTATGTGTGTGTGTGTGTGTGTGTTAGTTTTTTTGGTGTGGTGTCAGGAGGAGCTTCGTTCTACATTCTCCAGTTGGTAATAAACTCTAAGTGTTGGAAGTAAGTGTCTGGTCTCCAACTGTTTTCGGACCTGGGAGTCTTGCTTCTTTTTTTGGGTCTCAACTGCCTGTTATATTACCTAGGGATGAAATTCCCCTAGGTGACGTAGTCGTGCATAGAGCTTTACTCCACCCTGCCACACCTGGTTTTCACTGATGCTGTTTTAAGACTGTATTTCAGTACTTCTTACTGTAGACGCCTTCAAACTCACAAACACACTTCATCACCATGTTCCACCTGTTCAGAGATTTAGATCTCAGCAGTGGAAGAGTTCAGTGTGAAACCCACTGTTACTGATCACAATGAAATGACTTGACTTGACTTTATTTAATAAACAGGTACAATACACATTAATCAGCATCATTACTCCATAATGTACATGTGCTGGTTGGAGGTATTAAAGGGACAGTAAAATAAAAACCCACACAAACACATTAAAACACACACATACAGAAAAGCACAGCTTAAAGACCGTACTCAGCTACACTGTTACAACGCTCTACAACCTCCAGGGTCTGCTCATATACCATCTCAATCAGATTAAGATGTATCTTCCATATCTGAGTCCAGCTTAGTCTTGTGGAGTCGTGTAGAAATGTCTTCATCATAAATGTCTTATTCTGAATAGTGTCTCTGATGTATCTCTGTATCATCTGCTTCAGACCCAGTGAGAATTAAACAGTGATGCTCAGCTGTCCAGAAGGACTCCCAGTACAAAGCCTCATTAGATCCTCTTGACGCAGACTGAGGGATGCACCCAGTTACAAGGGATATCATTCCAGTTCTTCTCACCTGGAGACAAACAGAATCAAGAATTAAGACCTGAACTAAGAAAATATCGAGATTAGGAAATATTTAAACACAAACAGACTGGATTAGCTAGAACTTACTGCCCCAGTTCATGTGCACACAGCACTCTCCAAACAGGTGACTGGGTTCATATCTGTTCCACTTGCTGTACACAAATCTGGTCCCATCCGACCAGAACCAGCTATTCCTCTGTAAAGACACATGTATGTGTTATACGGGCTGTAAATTCAGATTATACACACACACACACACATTCCACACAACCCACATAAACAACAGACACTCATGATGGACTACTGTACAATAGCAGTACTGAACACCCCTACACAAAACTACAGATTGTCTTTGGGTCATATATAAGCGATGTTAGGTGTATATATGTGTGTGAGGTAACCACATGTTGAAAATATAAATGGGCTCCATTATCTTGAGTCACATCCCTCAGTCTCCCAGCATCAAGTTGGTACAGTAACCCCACTGAATGGTACAAGGTGTTCTAGCCGTACGTCTGTTTGTACCCTACTGAGTCTCCTGGTCAGCAAATCCCCAATAAAATATTCCACGTTTGGAAGTCTAAATATTCTATTTGGAATAATTCTGAACATGATGTGAAATGTTTTACTGTTCAGTCCTGCTTTACAAACAGCATGCTAGCTAGCACTAGTACTGTCCTCTGACGACAGGGGATCAAGTCTGAGATCAGTGTTAGTACAACCAACCACACAGCAACATGGTGATTGGAGCCTGCTCTGGATGACCTGCTATCTGAGTAACTGATGGTACTGTAGTCCGAGGTGTAGGTACTTTCTGTCTCACATCCCGTTTCTTACCTTCTCACAGCTGGAAAGTCCGAGCCATGTTGGGTTTTCTCCGGAGTTGTGAGAACGGATGAGAGCCTTCACCCTCTGATATTCATATTCACTGTGTACTGAGACCAGGTTAGCACCCAGACTCAAACAGTGGCTCTGGAAAGATAGAGAGAGAGAGAAAAAGAGAGGGAATGAATAGTTAGACAAATGCTGGATACCTGTAACACATTATGAGGTCAAATAGATCAGAAACACTGAGATCCTTCACTTCCTACTGACTCTGTGCTGTAGGTCCAGCTAAACCTGACTACATGAGGTCAAATCTGAAGGTGGAGCCATCTGATCTCCCCCTAACGGCCTTCATTCAGATTCAACACAAGAGACTGGACTTTACCTCAGCACTGGCCCAGTCCATATGTCGGCTAACATAGATAAAGCAGCGTCTGTCAATCAATGTCCAGCCATACGGACAGCTCTGCCCCCAGAACTCCTGCGGCTGCTCAGCAGCCTCGTTGTTTAGTGGCTCATTAAGTTGTTCTGTTGAAGGGAATGAACACAGTGTTGGAGCAGGACTGTAATGATCAGCAAACATCAATATGATATTGAAGATCATTTCAGATTTTTCTGAACCAGAGAATAACCAGTGAATCTCTTTACCTGGAACTAGATCACTGGAATCAGCCTCTGGAAAACCAGACAGAGAGTAACGTTACCATGCAGGTCTTTACTGTAACGGCTTATTAATGAAGAATAAGATGGGGTAATAAAAGAGCTGAACTGCCATCATTACCTGATGTAGGTGTAACCACTCCACCTGAAACAAGAAGAAGAGTCACTAAAGCTGGTCTGTTCTGCAGTGAAGACTGTACAGTACACTCCACACAGTCGACTCTCAGTAAACACCACCTGTACTCATTATATCTGGTGTCTCCATCAGCAGCGTCAGTGTTACGGTGAAGCTAAGAGAGATGGAGCTCTTACCAAAAGCTGATGAAGCCATGAGGAGAACACACAGCAGTGACATTTCAGTCAGGCGACCCATAATGGCTCTTCTTCAGGTGCTGAAAGAAAAGTCTGAGGTGAGTAAATACAGATATGATCTGTTCTATTATAATGAAGGTAAAATAGAGGACATGTTCTCCTACCTGCTGGAAGTTCTAGATGGAGGTCTAGATGAGGAACCGCTTGTTAGTTGATGATGTACCACTGTGGAGAAAGTGATGTAGCTTTATACTCTTCAGAAAGTGAAGGACACCCACCATAAACTCCAGACCCCACCCACCTCTTCTTGTTGGAGGAAATGGAGACTGGAACGTGATCTTTCTTGGCAACAGTTCAGTTTCCTTAATGCTGCACGTTTTCCATATTGTACATTCCGGTCAGTTAATCTGATAATGGTCAGTGTCTGATAATGTTAGTTTGGGTTTTGTTCACTCCATTGCACAGGGCTGATCAGCAGCTACATTAGGAGAGGCTGAATTAAGAAGCTCACAGTTATTAAATTAAATTATTCTCATGATTGTTCCATTGATTTGATTCAAGTTATTTGTGTGAACTAGAAAAATACATCTCTGTAGTTTTTGGTTTATTCTTACATAAAGCTGCACTCCTTTTGGGGATTTGGAGACCCCTCTGGTGTGAAAGTGTAATTACATGTAACATGAGGGAGAACATTTACAGGTGCTGGTCATAAAATTTGAATATCATGAGAAAGTTGATTTATTTCAGTAATTCCATTCAAAACGTGAAACTTGTATATTATATTCATTCATAACACACAGACTGATATATTTTAAGTATTTTCTTTTAATTGTGATGATTATAACTAACAACTAATGAAAACCCCAAATTCAGTATCAGAAAATTAGAATAGTGTAAAAAGGTTCAATATTGAAGACACCTGGTGCCACACACTAATCAGCTAATTAACTCAAAACACCTGCAAATGGTCTCTCAGTCCACTTCTGTAGGCTACACAATCATGGGGAAGACTGCTGACTTCACAGTTGTCCAAAGATGACCAATGACACCTTGCACAGAGAGGGCAGGACACAAAAGGTCATTGCTAAAGAGGCTGGCTGTTCACAGAGCTCTGTGTCCGAGCACATTAATAGAGAGACGCAGGGAAGGAAAAGGTGTGGTAGAAAAAAGTGTACAAGCAATAGGGATAACCGCACCCTGGAGAGGAGTGTGGAACTAAACCGATTCAGAAATGTGGGGGAGATTCCCAAAGAGTGCTCTGCTGCTGGAGTCAGTGCTTCAAGAACCACCATGCACAGACGTATGCAAGACATGGGTTTCAGCTGTCGCATTCCTTGTGCCACTCTTGAACAAGAGACAGCGTCAGAAGCGTCTCGTCTGGGCTAAAGACAAAAAGGACTGGACTGCTGCTGAGTGGTCCAGAGTTCTGTTCTCTGATGAAAGTAAATTTTGCATTTCCTTTGGAAATCAAGGTCCCAGAGTCTGGAGGAAGAGAGAAGAGGCACAGAATGCACATTGCTTGAGGTCCAGTGTGAAGTTTCCACAGTCAGTGATGGTTTGGGGTGCCATGTCATCTGCTGGTGTTGGTCCACTGTGTTTTCTGAGGTCCAAGGCCAACGCAGCCATCTACCAGGATGTTTTAGAGCACTTCATGCTTCCTGCTGCTGACCAACTTTATGGAGATGCAGATTTCATTTTCCAACGAGACTTGGCACCTGCACACAGCTTTTCAGTTGGCTAACATTTCTAAAAATCCTTTTTTGTATTGGTCTTAAGTGATATTCTAATTTTCTGAGATGCTGAATTTGGAATTTTTATTAGTTGCCAGTTATAATCATCAAACTTGAAAGAAATAAATACTTAAAATGTACCAATCTGTGTGAAATGGATGAATATAAAATACAAGTTTCACATTTTGAATGAAATTACTGAAATAAATCATTTTTTCATGATATTCTAATTTTATGACCAGCACCTGTATATTGTGGATAATGCTTCAGAACTCCACAAGCGAATCTGATGATTGTAAGTGCCTTGAAAAAGAGAGAACGATTGTCATCATATCTCTATATCCGTATGACGCTGAACTGGTGTTTGAAACGTAAACATTAGAAACTGAACCTTAAAGACGTATGGTGTGGTGACCAATTCCTCCTGGCCCGACACCTTTACCTTGAAATGGACATTACAGGCTTCACAGGCTGACTAGCAGCAATGGACAGGCATGCCAAACGGGGACTTGACCACTGACCTATAGGCCTGTACAGACTCAGTGGCAGAACCATTCAACATCTCCACTTCAGCTGAGGTGTGAGCATTTCCCAAACAGTGAAACCTCGGTGAGTTGGTGTTCACGGAGAGGAGCTGTCTGGGAGCTGAGTTCTTCTTCTGGAAGTGCTCAGTTCTAGTTTGGTAGTGTCTTCTACTCCATATCTGAGACCTTACACAGCTCCTCTCATGTCTCCAGTCTATTCACTCCACTCACTCTGTCCACCAAACTCACACGTTTTCAGCTTTACACACATGCTACAGCATACTGTAAAGTTTTACAGATGTGTCCAGGACATTCTATGAAGGACCAGCTGGGCGAACCAGTTTACCAAACGCAGAGCCTCTCTGAAGTCCACCAGTGCAGCATTACTAGGTAGTTCAGAATATCGAAGACAGAAGCACCATGGGAGAGTTCATGGTAAATATTGAAACCTTCTTAAAACAGTGATGGAAATTCAGTTTTCCGTGACACAGACTCTTTAATGGGGTTAAATTTAAAGTTTGTGGGATGCACTGTGTCCGTCTGAGGTGATGTGTCTACACCTCCGTCATGTTGGAGCATATACATGTGTTCTGAGTTCTCATGTTGAGACCGACCATAACTTCCTTACTACCCCACAGACCTTCACCTCACCTGCTCCTCATGATAAACAGATATAGATTATTTACGATGTTGGGACTGCTCTTTCTGGTTAGCTGTCTGGAGAAGCAGGAAGAGTGTTCCTAATTATAAAGATGATAAAAAGTTTAGTGTGAGCTCCAACAGACACACAATCACATGTACCAGCAGATCCATAAATATCATAAATCATTTCTAATCTTAATACCCATAAAACACAAACCACCAGTATAACGATGTACAGTAACTCAGTAAGTGTAATGTGTTAGTGTACTGTAAGTAGTGTGTTGGTGTACAGTAACTCAGTAAGTGTAATGTGTTAGTGTACTGTAAGTAGTGTGTTGGTGTACAGTAACTCAGTAAGTGTAATGCGTTAGTGTACTGTAAGTAGTGTGTTGGTGTACAGTAACTCAGTAAGTGTAATGTTAGTGTACTGTAAGTAGTGTGTTGGTGTACAGTAACTCAGTAAGTGTAAAGTGTTAGTGTACTGTAAGTACTGTGTTGTTGTACAGTAACTCAGTAAGTGTGATGCGTTAGTGTACTGTAAGTAGTGTGTTGGTGTACAGTAACTCAGTAAGTGTATTGCGTTAGTGTTCTGTAAGTAGTGTGTTGGTGTACAGTAACTCAGTAAGTGTAATGTGTTAGTGTACTGTAAGTAGTGTGTTGGTGTACAGTAACTCAGTAAGTGTAATGCGTTAGTGTACTGTAAGTAGCGTGTTGGTGTACAGTAACTCAGTAAGTGTAATGTGTTAGTGTACTGTAAGTAGTGTGTTGTTGTACAGTAACTCAGTAAGTGTAATGTGTTAGTGTACTGTAAGTAGTGTGTTGGTGTACAGTAACTCAGTAAGTGTAATGTGTTAGTGTACTGTAAGTAGTGTGTTGTTGTACAGTAACTCAGTAAGTGTAATGTGTTAGTGTACTGTAAGTAGTGTGTTGGTGTACAGTAACTCAGTAAGTGTAATGTGTTAGTGTACTGTAAATAGTGTGTTGGTGTACAGTAACTCAGTAAGTGTAATGTTAGTGTACTGTAAGTAGTGTGTTGGTATACAGTAACTCAGTAAGTGTAATGTGTTAGTGTACTGTAAGTAGTGTGTTGGTATACAGTAACTCAGTAAGTGTAATGTGTTAGTGTACTGTAAGTAGTGTGTTGGTATACAGTAACTCAGTAAGTGTAGTGTGTTAGTGTACTGTGAGTAGTGTGTTGGTGTACAGTAACTCAGTAAGTGTAATGTGTTAGTGTGCTGTAAGTAGTGTGTTGGTGTACAGTAACTCAGTAAGTGTAATGTGTTAGTGTGCTGTAAGTACTGTGTTGTTGTACAGTAACTCAGTAAGTGTAATGTGTTAGTGTACTGTAAGTAGTGTGTTGGTGTACAGTAACTCAATAAATGTAATGTGTAAGTGTACTGTAAGTAGTGTGTTGGGATACAGTAACTCTGTAAGTGTAATGTGTTAGTGTGCTGTAAGTAGTGTGTTGGTGTACAGTAACTCAGTAAGTGTAGTTGAGTTAGTGTACTGTAAGTAGTGTGTTGGTGTACAGTTACTCAGTAAGTGTAATGTGTTAGTGTGCTGTAAGTAGTGTGTTGGTGTACAGTAACTCAGTAAGTGTAATGCGTTAGTGTACTGTAAGTAGCGTGTTGGTGTACAGTAACTCAGTAAGTGTAATGTGTTAGTGTACTGTAAGTAGTGTGTTGTGTACAGTAACTCAGTAAGTGTAATGTGTTAGTGTACTGTAAGTAGTGTGTTGGTGTACAGTAACTCAGTAAGTGTAATGTGTTAGTGTACTGTAAGTAGTGTGTTGGTGTACAGTAACTCAGTAAGTGTAATGTGTTAGTGTACTGTAAATAGTGTGTTGGTGTACAGTAACTCAGTAAGTGTAATGTGTTAGTGTACTGTAAGTAGTGTGTTGTTGTACAGTAACTCAGTAAGTGTAATGTGTTAGTGTACTGTAAGTAGTGTGTTGGTGTACAGTAACTCAGTAAGTGTAATGTGTTAGTGTACTGTAAGTAGTGTGTTGTTGTACAGTAACTCAGTAAGTGTAATGTGTTAGTGTACTGTAAGTAGTGTGTTGGTGTACAGTAACTCAGTAAGTGTAATGTGTTAGTGTACTGTAAGTAGTGTGTTGGTGTACAGTAACTCAGTAAGTGTAATGTTAGTGTACTGTAAGTAGTGTGTTGGTATACAGTAACTCAGTAAGTGTAATGCGTTACTGTACTGTAAGTACTGTGTTGTTGTACAGTAACTCAGTAAGTGTAGTGTGTTAGTGTACTGTAAGTAGTGTGTTGGTGTACAGTAACTCAATAAATGTAATGTGTTAGTGTGCTGTAAGTAGTGTGTTGGTGTACAGTAACTCAGTAAGTGTAGTTGAGTTAGTGTACTGTAAGTAGTGTGTTGGTGTACAGTTACTCAGTAAGTGTAATGTGTTAGTGTGCTGTAAGTAGTGTGTTGGTGTACAGTAACTCAGTAAGTGTAATGTGTTAGTGTATTGTAAGTAGTATGTTGGTGTACAGTAACTCAGTAAGTGTAATGTGTTAGTGTACTGTAAGTTGTGTGTTGATGTACAGTAACTCAGTAAGTGTAATGCGTTAGTGTATTGTAAGTAGTATGTTGGTGTACAGTAACTCTGTAAGTGTAATGTGTTAGTGTACTGTAAGTTGTGTGTTGATGTACAGTAACTCAGTAAGTGTAATGCGTTAGTGTATTGTAAGTAGTATGTTGGTGTACAGTAACTCAGTAAGTGCAATGTGTTAGTGTACTGTAAGTTGTGTGTTGGTGTACAGTAACTCAGTAAGTGTAATGCGTTAGTGTACTGTAAGTAGTATGTTGGTGTACAATAACTTAGTAAGTGTAATGTGTTAGTGTGCTGTAAGTAGTGTGCTGGTGTACAGTAACTCAGTAAGTGTAATGCGTTAGTGTACTGTAAGTAGTGTGTTGGTGTACAGTAACTCAGTAAGTGTAATGCATTAGTGTACTGTAAGTAGTGTGTTGGTGTACAGTAACTCAGTAAGTGTAATGCATTAGTGTACTGTAAGTAGTGTGTTGGTGTGCAGTAACTCAGTAAGTGTAATGTGTTAGTGTACTGTAAGTAGTTTGTTGGTGTACAGTAACTCAGTAAGTGTAATGTGTTGGTGTACTGTAAGTAGTGTGTTGGTGTACAGTAACTCAGTAAGTGTGACACGTTAGTGTACTGTAAGTAGTGTGTTGTTGTACCGTAACTCAATAAGTGTAATGCGTTAGTGTACTGTAAGTAGAGTGTTGGTGTACAGTAGCTCAGTAAGTGTAATGTGTTAGTTTACTGTAAGTAGTGTGTTGGTGTACAGTAACTCAGTAAGTGTAATGTGTTAGTTTACTGTAAGTAGCGTGTCGGTGTACAGTAACCCAGTAAATGTAATGTGTTAGTGTACTGTAAGTAGTGTGTTGGTTTACAGTAACTCAGTAAGTGTAATGTGTTAGTGTACTGTAAGTAGTGTGTTGGTGTACAGTAACTCTGTAAGTGTAATGCGTTAGTGTACTGTAGTGTGTCTGTGTACAGTAACTCAGTAAGTGTAATGTGTTAGTGTACTGTAGTGTGTTGGTGTACAGTAACTCAGTAAGTGTAATGTGTTAGTGTACTGTAAGTAGTGTGTTGGTGTACAGTAACTCAGTAAGTGTAATGTGTTAGTGTACTGTAAGTAGTGTGTTGGTGTACAGTAACTCAGTAAGTGTAATGTGTTAGTGTACTGTAGTGTGTTGGTGTACAGTAACTCAGTAAGTGTAATGTGTTAGTGTACTGTAAGTAGTGTGTTGGTGTACAGTAACTCAGTAAGTGGGGAGAGTCCTCATCCTTGAGGACCACCAGTACTAATTGTTCATATTTCAGAAAAGGTGAAGCTGGTGGCCCACTGGCAGATGGTGGGGGGTTACAGTGAGCTGGGAGGGTTTAGAGGAGAGGATTTCTGGTATGATGGTATTAGAAGTCGAGCCGGTGTCCAGAAACATGATTCTTGCCTGTGTCCCTGGACTTTCAAGGTGCTGCAGGATGTGGATCATTCACTGAACTTCAGACATCAGAGCGTGAGGCTTGTAGTCGTTCAGTCCGTTGATAGACTGGGTTTTTGGGAAGCCTGGTATCAAGCTGGTACCTAGAACATTTCCCAGTGACTCGGAAAGAGCATGTTATCTCGAACTTCCAGAAGGCCTTCCTTGCATTTTTCAGTGACTCGGAAACAGCCTGTTATCTAGAACTTCCAGAAGGGCCAAATATCAGTTTCACAGGGACTCTTTTGGAATTAGCCTGATAACTAGCTGGTATCTAGAACTTCCAGAACCATTAATGGAAGAAATGATGGGAATCTTTTGACTTAATAATGAAAACAGCTCAGCCTGTAATTCTGTAGCTGCCTATCAAACGCGTACAATTAAAGGAATCAGACCAGCTTCTCAGTGAATCAGACACATTACCACTACTGAGTCTTTAGGTTCTACAGGAGACCTGTACCATGATGGTGAACTGATCCAGCACACCTAGAACCCCGTTAGGAACAGGGAATATAATGAGGAAGTGTTTATGTTTAGAATACATTCCTAACAATAGTTCAGGGTTCAGATACACGTCTTATAGACAACCTATAAATGTATAGAGCAGATCAGAACATCATCTCTGTTCTTCAATAAGGTGTGATAAGGGTGTACTCTTATCAGAGGATTATGTCCAGAAATCTGAATGGAAAGAGTGAAAACGTGCAGCATTAAGGAAACTGAACTGTTGCCAATAAAGATCACGTTCCAATCTCCATTTCCTCCAACAAGAAGAGGTGGGTGGGGTCTGGAGTTTATGGTGGGTGTATTTCACTTTCTGAAGAGTATAAAGCTACATCACTTTCTCCACAGTGGTACATCAACTAACAAGCGGTTCCTCATCTAGACCTCCATCTAGAACTTCCAGAAGGTAGGAGAACATGTCCTCTATTTTACCTTCATTATAATAGAACAGATCATATCTGTATTTACTCACCTCAGACTTTTCTTTCAGCACCTGAAGAAGAGCCATTATGGGTCGCCTGACTGAAATGTCACTGCTGTGTGTTCTCCTCATGGCTTCATCAGCTTTTGGTAAGAGCTCCATCTCTCTTAGCTTCACCGTAACACTGACGCTGCTGATGGAGACACCAGATATAATGAGTACAGGTGGTGTTTACTGAGAGTCGACTGGGTGGAGTGTACTGTACAGTCTTCACTGCAGAACAGACCAGCTTTAGTGACTCTGCTTCTTGTTTCAGGTGGAGTGGTTAGACCTACATCAGGTAATGATGGCAGTTCAGCTCTTTTATTACCCCATCTTATTCTTCATTAATAAGCCGTTACAGTAAAGACCTGCATGGTAACGTTACTCTCTGTCTGGTTTTCCAGAGGCTGATTCCAGTGATCTAGTTCCAGGTAAAGAGATTCACTGGTTATTCTCTGGTTCAGAAAAATCTGAAATGATCTTCAATATCATATTGATGTTTGCTGATCATTACAGTCCTGCTTCAACACTGTGTTCATTCCCTTCAACAGAACAACTTAACGAGCCACTAAACAACGAGGCTGCTGAGCAGCCACAAAGGTTCTTGTGGCTGGGGTGTCCATATGGCTGGACAATGATTGACAGACGCTGCTTTATCTACGTTAGCCGATATACAGACTGGGCCAGTGCTGAGGTAAAGTCCAGTCTCTTGTGTTGAATCTGAATGAAGGCCGTTAGGGGGAGATCAGATGGCTCCACCTTCAGATCTGATCTCATGTAGTCAGGTTTAGCTGGACCTACAGCACAGAGTCAGTAGGAAGTGAAGGATCTCAGTGTTTCTGATCTATTTGACCTCATAATGTGTTACAGGTATCCAGCATTTGTCTAACTATTCATTCCCTCTCTTTTTCTCTCTCTCTCTATCTTTCCAGAGGCATTGTTTGAGTCTGGGTGCTAACCTGGTCTCAATACACAGTGAATATGAATATCAGAGGGTGAAGGCTCTCATCCGTTCTCACGACTACAGAGAGAACCCAACATGGCTCGGACTCTCCGACTGTGGGAGGGTAAGAAATGGGATGTGAGACAGAAAGTACCTACACCTCGGACTACAGTACCATCAGTTACTCAGATAGCAGGTCAACCAGAGCAGGCTCCAATCACCATGTTGCTGTGTGGTTGGTTGTACTAACACTGATCTCAGACTTGATCCCCTGTCGTCAGAGGACAGTACTAGTGCTAGCTAGCATGCTGTTTGTAAAGCAGGACTGAACAGTAAAACATTTCACATCATGTTCAGAATTATTCCAAATAGAATATTTAGACTTCCAAAAGTGGAATAGTTTTTTGGGGATTTGCTGACCAGGAGACTCAGCAAGGTACAAACAGACGTACGGCTAGAACACCTTGTACCATTTAGTGGGGTTACTGTACCAACTTGATGCTGGGAGACTGAGGGGATGTGACTCAAGATAATGGAGCCCATTTATATTTTCAACATGTGGTGTTCAGTACTGCTATTGTACAGTAGTCTATCATGAGTGTCTGTGTGTGTATATAATCTGAATTTACATATATATGTGTATAACACATACATGTGTCTTTTCAGAGGAATCACTGGACCTGGACGGATGGGACCGGATTTGACTATAGCAAGTGGAACAGACGTGAACCCAATCACCTAAAAGGAGAGTGCTGTGTGCACATGAACTGGAGCAGTAAGTTCTAGCTAATCCAGTCTGTTTGTGTTTAAATATTTCCTAATCTCGATATTTTATTAGTTCAGGTCCTAATTCTTGTTCCTGTTTGTCTCCAGAGCAGAAGAACTGGAATGATATCCCCTGTCATCTGTCCTATCCCTTCGTCTGCGTCAGAAGGGTGTTATAGGGCTTCATTTCAGGAGTGTGTTAATGAGAGTACAGCTGAGCATCACTGTTTAATTCTTACTGGGTCTGAAGCAGATGATACAGACATACATCAGAGACACTATTCAGAACAAGACATTTATGATGAAGACATTTCTACAAGACTCCACAAGATTAAGATGGACTCAGATACGGAACATAAATCTTAATCTGATTGAGATGGTATATGAGCAGACCCTGGAGGTTGTAGAGCGTTGTAACAGTGTAGCTGAGTACGGTCTTTAAGCTGTGCTTTTCTGTATGTGTGTGTTTTAATGTGTTTGTGTGGGTTTTTATTTTACTGTCCCTTTAATACCTCCAACCAGCACATGTACATTATGGAGTAATGATGCTGATTAATGTGTATTGTACCTGTTTATTAAATAAAGTCAAGTCAAGTCATTTCATTGTGATCAGTAACAGTGGGTTTCACACTGAACTCTTCCACTGCTGAGATCTAAATCTCTGAACAGGTGGAACATGGTGATGAAGTGTGTTTGTGAGTTTGAAGGCGTCTACAGTAAGAAGTACTGAAATACAGTCTTAAAACAGCATCAGTGAAAACCAGGCAATGTTAAAGTAGCTAGTAAGTCTTCTCTGTAAGCCTGTAGTTAAATTAGCTACACACAGTTCAGTAGGAAACAGTGGTGGAACACGTTTAGGTACCAGAACGTAGCTGCTGCAGTGTTTAACGCAGGATGGGAACTCTGAAAAAGGCAAGAACAGATGAAGGACAGATGAAGGACAGACATTACATGTGTAGCACCCCTTTCCCTAGCACCAGCGTTAGTTAAGACATACTATTAGTTCAAAGTATCTACAGAGGGCGGCCCTATTAGAAAAGTAAATCTATAGCGAATGACTGATTGATATTTATTTCTGAATAATGAGACCAGACATGGAAATTAAAACAAAGCTGTGGTTGTTATTCACTTTCTTTCCTATTTAGCCACAAAATAAAACAGATGAGAAAGATACTTAAACAAAACCATTTACAAAAAATGAACAAACAGTTAACCACTCCTCAGCTATGCGACAAAATACTTGACCTTCCAAAATACACAATATGCACAATCACCAAACCCTTTGTCCCAAAATGGTGATGGAAAATCAAAACATTAATACAAATATTCAAAACCCTAGTCAACAGCAGTTACATTACAACAGGACATCAACTTCTAACCCATTTACACTCTTCCAGAAATAATGAACGTGGACACGCGCGCGCACACACACACACACACACACACACACACACACACACACACACACACACACACACACACACACACACACACACACACACACACACACACACACACACACAAACACACACACAAACCAACCGTAGCAGGTCTGTACGATGCTCGGGTGCGGTGTGGCTAAACCGTGAGCCCATTCTACTCAGATGAGCCAATCGACTTACGGAATCGACTCAGATGAACGAGTCAGTCAGAACGAAGCGGTGAGAGTCGCATTAGCCGGCTAGCTACAACCCGCTAAACTGCTACAACCAAGTTAGCAGCTACCACAAACTGAACCTCTAGGGTATTAACAGTAAATACCAGAACTCTCTTCAGCTTTCGCTAGGAAAACAAACGGTAAAACATTACTCTGGCCCTGCTCTCTGGCTAGTTGAGGTTTTCACCTTCCCTCTCTCGTCTTCTCCACCTGCTGACTCACTCTGCACCCCCGTTTTCTCTTAACTCCTCACCCCTCAACCACCAGAAATTGAAGAGTGATTGATTGACATACAGGTTAACCTATTAACAGTATAATTGGGTTCCAGTATAGGGAAATGAGAAATCTTCCCCTACAGTCCACAGATAAAACATCATCACAAAAACGATGTATATACACGCAAGAATTTAAACAAAAGCAAGTTGCTTAGACGAACTGCTAGAGCATTTATACACTTTACAACCGGGCTACACATGCTTTACTAGCATTTTAGCTTGTAGCAGTTTCAGAGTGACTTTTTCAGAGCCTGGTATCTAACTGATATCTAGAACATCCAGAAGGCCTGGTTTCAAAGTGACTCCTCAAGAACAGGAGAGATATACAAAACTTCCAGATCATTCGAACTAGTGTTACACAGTGACTTTGCAACAGCCTACTGTCTAACTGGTATCTAGAACATCCAGAAGGCCTAGAGAGAAGTTTCACAGTGACTCTTCTAGAGCTTGGAATTTAGCTGGTTTTTAAAAAATCGAATAGGCCTCGATAGCGGTTTTACACTTACTCTTTCAGAAAGACACTGGGGTCCAACAGCTATCTAGAACTGCCAGATCAACCTAAACAGCTTTTCCCCAATCTCACAGACAGAGCCTGGTATCAAGCTGGTATTTGGAAGTATCTAGAAGGTCTAGATAGCATTTCCCAGAGACTAAAAAATATCTGGTTGAAAACTTTATCATCAGTTTCTCAGTGACTCTTTCAGACAGTGGCTGGTATAAACTGAGTCTCCAGGTTTTACAGGAGAACCTCCACCATGATGGTGGATTGATACAGCGCTGTTACAGCACCTTAATAAACAGGGAATGTAATAAGGAAGTGCTTCTGTAGAACGCTGTCTAAAAATAGTTCATGGTTTAGATACATATCTAATTACACACCTATAAAATATGACATCATCGTTTCTCTTCAGTAATGTGTGTCACAGCCTCATCAGAGAGTTACATCATTAAGTGTCTCCTGGTGACCATATGGGCCGTGCTCCTCCAGAATGTCCTCTCCTCTGTTTGGGTGTTTGGGTGTTTGGGTGTCTTCTGAATAGCTGGTTTTTCATTCTTCAGATCTCCATCCTTCTTGTTTCCATCCATCCTTCCTCTTTTACCTTCCAGTGAATCGGTTATTCTCCTAGTACGTCCAGAGTAAGAGCTTCAGTTTGGCTATCTGGGCTTTGAGTGAGAGGTGAGGCTTGATTTGGTTGAAGATCTATTGACTTGTTTTCCTAGCTGTGCAGGTTCTCTCAACAGTCTTCCCCAACACCAAAGTTCAAAGTCCTGTCCTGCTGGTTTATTGAGCAGACCCACAGAGGAGACCACTCTGATCTTTGTGTCTAGAGACAGATCAGTGCATCTGAAGGTACTTCTAATCTCTTACATCCTTGTTCAGCTTCCTCAACTGTATGTACTTCACCTGGAGTCACTGTAGGTACAGTAGTCTGATTTCACCACCAGGTGGTGCTATTTAACCTCTAACACTACATGTTCAAAACCACACTCTGTCCACCTTTCTTACCTGGAGTCTAGACATGGACAGGAAGTGAACATTATATGACTGTCTTATCAACATGTCTTCTAAACTAGGAAGGTGGAGGAAGACTGCCCAGTACTTCCACTGAGTTTGGGGGATTAATCCATCGCTTTTCAAACCACTCATTCCCCCCAAAGTTCCTACCGGATTTACCCCATCTAAATGGCTCTTGCACAGAGAAATCGTGTGTGGGTCCTTTAGATCATTGGGCGGTTCCTCGCGATGCTACATCTAGGCAGGGGACGGTCACCTGTAGGTGCAGAAGGGGGTCCCCTTCTGGGGCATCTGACCTCTGTGTCAGCGGTGTTAGCATGTCTGTAACAATCACCTAGACCTGATTAGGTTTAGGGGTTACAATAAAAGTTTGAGGATACGTGAAGATACACATAAAAGACCATGCAAAACTGACTTAAACTGCTGCACACAAACAACCACAATAGACCTGTATAACTTGCCACCAAACGAAAATGCTTTATATATATACAAGTGAATTCAATTCAATTTAAACAAAAATCCATACCCTTTTCCCAGTAACCCCAAAGTCCAAAAAATCCAAAATGCAAAAAACGACAAGTACACAAAAAATATACACAAAAATCAAGTCCTTAGCAATGCATTGCAACTTCAAAAAAAAGTAAAAAACCAGCTGGATCTCACCGGCAATGGCAGGCCTATCCTGGTTTCAAACTGGAATTCCGGTTAGTTAATCCACTGGTCTGAGAGACCCGATATGGAGCACACTTGATCCGCCCGGTCTGCCCGTTCTCAGGTAGATGGTGTAAAGACAAACAGAATTGGTGGATTTTGTTGCTGAATACTTCTACTCTTCAAAACACACCAAACATTTCTCTGTGTTCCGCCACCATCTTGTCTCTCCCCTTCCTGTGGCTCCAACAGGTAATGCTGTAGTCGTGGCTCCGCCCCTTCCCTTTCCAGGAAGGCTCTTAAAGGGCCAGTGCTAGAATAATTAAAAAAACTGTTTTATTCTGGTCCCCTACTTATCTGACTGTTATTAGCAAGACTCAAGGGTAGCAAGGGTAGCACACCAGAAAGTTTAACCTTGCAAGGAATTTTAGGTATTAAACCTCTTTCTTTACTTTATTGTGCTTTGCCTATATATTACTTCTAAAAACACCTTTCATGTGGCTGTGTCACAGTATGGTGGCGCTGAGTTTGTGCCTCTTCGTGGATCCTCAACAATTATAAACTCGGGTGGCTTGTGTTTTATCGCCGGCCCAGTGTTGCTGTTTCTCTCTTCATCTGTGGATGAAGTTTCACGTTGCATTGACGTCGTCTGTTGGGCGGTCATATCCGATCCAGAACCACCAGGTTCAGCTTTTACCCTAGAGCTGTCAAACTGGTCACACCGGCAGCACCTACATGACTACACCACTAAAGACTGCTACTGATTTCTAGCTCCACTACCTCACAAGACTGTTTGCACCACACTATAACTCTAACCTGTATACTCGAACAGCCAGCTGTGTTTTTGTTTTTATTTTGTTTCTATTTATCTATATTTGTTTATCTATACTGAACGTCTGTACTAAGCAATTTAGCTGTTACCTGAACATTAAGCTGCTATTCTCTCACCTGCACTGTACACTTTATATATCTATACTGTTTACAACCACATATTTACTGATACTGCTCTACACGTTGCACAGTCCTGTACACGTCCTGTACGTGTACTGTACTGTTTACACACACTGTTTTTGTCTATCTGCCTTTGCACTACACTATTTATATACAGTGGGGTGCGAAGGTTTGGGCAGCCTTGTTCATTTTCCTGATTTACCTTTATAAAGCATCGATTGTTTGGATAAAACAATTTTGTTAAATATATCATATAGGGGACAAACACAGTGATATTTGAGAAGTGAAATTAAGTTTATATGAATTACAGAAAGTGTGCAAAAATTGTCTAAACAAAATTAGATACCATTAGATATTAGATACAATACCATTCTTCTTTACAAAACATCTCTAGTTCATTCAGGTTTGATGGTTTCCGAGCATGGACAGCTCTCTTTAAGTGACACCACAGATTTTCAATAATATTTAGGTCTGGGGACTGAGATGGCCATTCCAGAACGTTGTACTTGATCCTCTGCATGAATGCATTAGTAGATTTTGAGCAGTGTTTAGGGTCGTTGTCTTGTTGGAAGATCCAGCCCCAGCGCAGCTTCAGCTTTGTCACTGGTTCCTGGACATTGGTCTCCAGAATCTGCTGATACTGATTGGAATCCATGCGTCCCTCAACTTTAACAAGATTCCCAGTCCCTGTACCGGCCACACAGCCCCACAGCATGATGGAACCACCACCAAATTTTACTGTAGGTAGCAGGTGTTTTTCTTGGAGTGCTGTGTTCTTTTTCCTCCATGCATAACGGCCCTTGTTATGCCCAAATAACTCTATTTTAGTTTCATCAGTCCACAGCACCTTATTTCAAAATGAAGCTGGCTTGTCCAAATGTTCTTTAGCATACCTCAAGCGGCTCTGTTTGTGATGTGGGCTTCCTCTGCATCACTCTCCCATACAGCATCTCCTTGTGTAAAGTGCGCCGAATAGTTGAACGATGCACAGTGACTCCATCAGCAGCAAGATCATGTTGTAGGTCTTTGGTGCTGGTCTGTGGGTTGACTCTGACTGTTCTCAACATCCTTCGCTTCTGTTTATTCGAGATTTTTCTTGGTCTGCCACTTCGAGCCTTGACTTGAACTGTGCCTGTGGTCTTCCATTTTCTCACAATGTTTCTCACAGTGGAGACTGAAAGCTGAAATCTCTGAGATAGCTTTCTGTATCCTTCCCCTAAACCATGACGGTGAACAATCTTTGTTTTCAGGTCATTTGAAAGTTGTTTTGAGACTCCCATGCTGCGACTCTTCAGAGAAGATGCAAAGAGGAGAAAAACTTACAATTGCCCCCCTTAAATACCCTTTCTCATAATTGGAGTGACTGTGTATGGAGGTCAAGGGTCACTGAACTTACCAAACCAAATTTGAGTTCCAATAATTAGTTCTAAAGGTTTTGAAATCAATAAAATGACAACAGTGCCCAAATTTATGCACCTGCCTACTTTTGTTTAACCAATTATTGCACACTTTCTGTAAATCATATAAACTTCATTTCACTTCTCAAATATCACTGTGTTTGTTCCCTATATGATATATTTAACAGATTTTTTTATCCAAACAATCAATGCTTTATAAAGGTAAATCAGGAAAATTAACAAGGCTGCCCGAACTTTCACACCCCACTGTATATACACATATATTCTTCAACTGCACTGGAGAAGGAGCCTGATCGTGTTTGGTTATACTGTATTGGTATAATGACAATAAAGGTGAATTGAATTGAATTGATTTCAGACCCTCACCGTGGGTGGGAAACTGCAGTGCTGGATGTTGGTTTGTAGCCCAGGTGGTGCTGGCTTGTGACTCCAGCTCCCTGCAGTGCTGCTGTTTTGTCTGCAGTTTTGCTTTTTGTTTTTCTTATGTATAGTTTTTGTTATTGTTTTAACTTATTAAACGTATTTTAACGTATTAACTTCTGAGATGGTTCTATTGAGGGCATGAAGTACGCCCTGGGGTTTGGGTTGGTCACATGTCGACACACAGGGTGCTGAGAAGGTTTCAGTCTAAACACAGGGCATCATAACATTAACTAGCCTACCTAGGCTGGCATATGCTGGCTACAAACTCACCAGCCATAGCAGCAATGATGATATAATGGTATCAAATTGTTTGATTTTCTAATTCTGGAAATATCATTTTCTAATTTCTAATTCTGGAAATATCATTTTCTAATTTCTAATTCTGCACATATCATTTTCTAGTTTGGTAGCTCTTTCTGTGAGCTCTTTGTTTAAGGCGTATTCCAGAGTTCAGTAAACAGCAGATCATTTTTTATTTTGGAGGTTCAGGGTTTTATTGTGTTTTATGCGTATTAAGATTAGAAATGCTTTATGATTTTTATGGATCTGCCGGTACATGTGATTGTGTGTCTTTTGGAGGTCACACTAAACTCGTGGGAAATCCCCACAATGTAAAATAATCAAGGTCTGGATATCATAATGAGCAGGTGAGGTGAAGGTCTCAGGGGTAGTAAGGAAGTTATGGTCATTCTCAATCTGAGAACTCAGAACACATGTACATGCTTACGTGCAGAACTCCTCCAACAAGATGGACGTGCAGACACATCACCTCAGACGGCTACAGTGCATCCCGCAATCTTTAAATGTAACCCCATTGGAGAGTCCTTATCATGGAAAACTAAATTTCCCTTTTTTTTTAAAATTAAAGATCTGAACTTATGAAGGTTTCAAAAATGACCATAAACTCTCCAGTTCAATCCATTTATGGAAACCATGGAAACCAGAAACTGTTTATAATTTATTGGTTGTGTGATGTCCCAGGTACCACTTCATTTACACATACCCACACAGCCAGCCTACAGGGGTTTAGCTGTAGATACACTCAGATTGAGTTTCAGCTTTAAATGCTTTTCTAAATAAGGCTCAATACAGGACAGTCAGTCAGCCATGTCTAGTCAAGTCAACATTTATTTCCATGCGCCTTTTACAACAGATGTTCTCACACAGCAGCTTTACTAATTATCTGGTGTCCAAGCCCCTAGTGAGCAAGCCAAGGGCAACAGAGGCAAGGAGAAACTCAGAGGACCAAGAATCAGAGAGAAACCAGGACTCAAAAGGGGAACCCATCCTCCTCGGGTCAACACCAGTTAACAAGACAAGCAAAGGAGAGAAGCGTTAAGTGTTTGTAAGGGAGAGGAATAACTGTCTGATGAATCTGTAATTAAATAGCTCAGTCATTAGATGGGTCTGCAGGATGCAGGCCAAGCTTCCACAGTGCAGGACAGCCAGAAGCTCCATGGTGGTTAAAGGCTCCCAGTGGCTCCCAGTCAAAGCAGATGTAGCAACAGCATCAGGCTACAAAGGATGGGCAGCAGTTCAGCTCAGACAAAGAGATTAGACAGACAGTTAGCTCTGACATGAGACCTGAACACACTATATGGTGTTAACAGAGTGCAGCAGTGACTCCGGCAGGCCTGGCTAGCATAACTAAAAGGGAGAGCCAGAAGGTAACTAAGACATGAGGGCTCCCTGAGAAGTCAGCACCCCTCTGCTCCACCGTCAACAAACCTGAGTGAACATGAAGAGCAGCGGGACGACAACACCAACATTCCCAGCTTACCCAACACTCTCTGTCAGTGGACCCCTAGACCTGCACCTCTTATCTAGCAGAAAGACTCTTTACCAAGTGCTGGACTAAACAGGCACTAATAGAGAACCTGCACTTTGAGACCGAAGATCACGTAATGGTTCATAATATAAGTTCAATGAGGTAAATAAGAGCAAGGTCGTTTAGAGATCTATACGTCAGGAGAAGAATTTTATACTCAATGCAGAATTTAACTGATAACCAGTGTTTGTTAGATAAGACTGGGCGGATATAATCAAACTTCCTGGTTCTTGTAAGGACTCTGGCTGCAGCGTTTTAGACGAACTAAAGTTTGTTAAGGTGGGAACAGCAAGAAAGCAGGGCATTACCATAATCCAGCCTTGAAGTAATAAAGGCATGAACTACTTTTTCTGCATCCTGTAGGGAGAGGGCATTTGTTAGATTCACAATACTGCATAGATGTAGAAAATTTGTGATACTTAAAATCACAGAAATATGAGCAATGTGTTAAATATAGGAAGCCCCCTGTGGGTGGATGCGGTGGGTGTCTGGGACCCCTAATTAACCTCTTGGACTCCCTGAATTTCTGGAAAGGTCATTGTTTACCTGTTTATCTCAGGAAAGTGTGAGCTTCTGTGTTTCACATTCTGAAATACCTAGTGATGCTGCGCTGATGTACCTCAGGGTGAACAGGTTAACCTACATTTACTATCAGATCCGGATCAATGCTAATCTACATCATAACAACTGAACTGTTGCCAAGAAAGATCACTTTCCAGTCAGCATGTCCTCCAACAAGAAGAGGTGGGTGGGGTCTGGAGTTTATGGTGGGTGTCCTTCACTTTCTGAAGAGTATAAAGCTACATCACTTTCTCCACAGTGGTACTACATCAACTAACAAGCGGTTCCTCATCTAGACCTCCATCTAGAACTACCAGCAGGTAGGAGAACATGTCCTCTATTTTACCTTCATTATAATAGAACAGATCATATCTGTATTTACTCACCTCAGACTTTTCTTTCAGCACCTGAAGAAGAGCCATTATGGGTCGCCTGACTGAAATGTCACTGCTGTGTGTTCTCCTCATGGCTTCCTCAGCTTTTGGTAAGAGCTCCATCTCTCTTAGCTTCACCGTAACACTGACGCTGCTGATGGAGACACCAGATATAATGAGTACAGGTGGTGTTTACTGAGAGTCGACTGTTTGAAGTGTACTGTACAGTCTTCACTGCAGAACAGACCAGCTTTAGTGACTCTGCTTCTTGTTTCAGGTGCAGTGGTTACACCTACATCAGGTAATGATGGCAGTTCAGCTCTTTTATTACCCCATCTTATTCTTCATTAATAAGCCGTTACAGTAAAGACCTGCATGGTAACGTTACTCTCTGACTGGTTTTTCCAGAGGCTGATTCCAGTGATCTAGTTCCAGGTAAAGAGATTCACTGGTTATTCTCTGGTTCAGAAAAATCTGAAATGATCTCATCAATA
Organism: Prochilodus magdalenae; assembly: GCA_024036415.1. Lineage (NCBI taxonomy): Eukaryota > Metazoa > Chordata > Actinopteri > Characiformes > Prochilodontidae > Prochilodus > Prochilodus magdalenae. The sequence continues at coordinate 2,644 of JAMWET010007405.1, read as the reverse complement.
TCATATTGATGTTTGCTGATCATTACAGTCCTGCTCCAACACTGTGTTCATTCCCTTCAAACAGAACAACTTAATGAGCCACTGAACAACAAGGCTGCCTGAGCAGCCGCAGTAGAGTCATTGGGGCGAGGAGATGTCCGTATGGCTGGACAATGATTGACAGACGCTGCTTCATCCTATGTTAGCCAATATACAGACTGGGCCAGTGCTGAGGTAAGAGTCCAGTCTCTTGTGTTGAATCTGAATGAAGGCCGTTAGGGGGGGACAGATGGCTCCACCTTCAGATTTGACCTCATGTAGTCAGGTTTTAGCTGGACCTACAGCACATAGTCAGTAGGAAGTGAAGGATCTCAGTGTTTCTGATCTATTTGACCTCATAATGTATTACAGGTATCCAGCATTTTGTCTAACTATTCATTCCCTCTCTTTTTCTCTCTCTGCTCTATCTTTCCAGAGTCACTGTTTGAGTCTGGGTGCTAACCTGGTCTCAATACACAGTGAATATGAATATCAGAGCGTGAAGACTCTCATCCGTTCTCACGACTACAGAGAGAACCCAACATGGCTCGGACTCTCCGACTGTGGGAGGGTAAGAAACGGGATGTGAGACAGAAAGTACCTACAACTCGGACTACAGTACCATCAGTTACTCAGATAGCAGGTCAACCAGAGCAGGCTCCAATCACCATGTTGCTGTGTGGTTGGTTGTACTAACACTGATCTCAGACTTGTTCCCCTGTCGTCAGAGGACAGTACTAGTGCTAGCTAGCATGCTATTTGTAAAGCAGGACTGAACAGTAAAACATTTCACATCATGTTCAGAATTATTCCAAATAGAATATTTAGACTTTCGAAAGTGGAATATTTAACTGGAGATTTGCTGACCAGGAGACTCATATATATATATATATATATACCTATAAACACTAACCTCATTTTATATATACCCCAAACACACTCTGTAGTTTTGTGTAGGGGTGTTGTGTAGTGCTATTTTACAGTAGTCTATGGCGTGTGTCTGTTCTTTGTGGCTGTGTGTGTGTGTGTGTGTGTGTGTGTGTGTGTGTGTGTGTGTGTGTGTGTGTGTGTGTGTGTGTGGGTATAATCTGAATATAGAGCCCGTATAACACATACATGTGTCTTTACAGAGGAATCGCTGGTTCTGGTCGGATGGGACCAGATTTGACTACAGCAAGTGGAACAGATATGAACCCAATCACCTGAATGGAGAGTGCTGTGTGCACATGAACTGGGGCAGTAAGTTCTAGCTAATCCAGTCTGTTTGTGTTTAAATATTTCCTAATCTCGATATTTTCTTAGTTCAGGTCCTAATTCTTGTTCCTGTTTGTCTCCAGGTGAGAAGAACTGGAATGATATCCCCTGTCATCTGTCCTATCCCTTCGTCTGCGTCAGGAGGGTGTAATAAGGCTTCATTTCGGGAGTGTGTTAATGAGAGTACAGCTGAGTAGGTTGTAGAGCGTTGTAACAGTGTAGCTGAGTACGGTCTTTAAGCTGTGCTTTTCTGTATGTGTGTGTTTTTAATGTGTTTGTGTGGGTTTTATTTCACTGTCCTTTAATACCTTCAACCAGCACATGTACATTATGGAGTAATGATGCTGACTTAATGTGTATTGTACTGTTTATTAATAAAGTCAAGTCAAGTCATTTCATTTGTGATCAGTAACAGTGGGTTTCACACTGACTCTTCCACTGCTTGAGATCTAAATCTCTGAACAGGTGGAACATGGGTGATGAGTGTGGTTTGTGAGTTTGGAAGGCGTCTACAGTAAAGAAAGTACTGAAATACAGTCTTAAAACAGCATCAGTGAAAAACCAGGCAATGTTAAAGTAGCTAGTAAGTCTTCCTCTGTAAGCCTGTAGTTAAATTAGCTACACACAGTTTTCAGTAGGAAACAGTGGTGGAACACGTTTAGGTACCAAGAACGTAGCTGCTGCAGTGTTTAACGCAGGATGGGAACTCTGAAAAAAGACAGGAACAAGATGAAGGACCAGATATTTGAAGTGTCTACCAGAAATTACATGATTTACTAGCATTTCAGCTTGTAGCAGTTTCACAGTGACTCTTTCAGACCCTGGTCTCTATCTCAGAACTCTAACATCCAGAAGCATGAACAGTGAGTCCTCAAGAACCGGAGCGATATATAAAACTTCCAGATCAGTTGTACCTAAGTGTTACACAGTGACGCAGCAACAGCCTGCTTTCTAGCTGGGTATCTAGAACATCTAGAAGGCCTCGATAGCGGTTTCACATTTTAGTCTTTTCTGAAAGAGCCTGGTGTCCAGAACAGCTATCTAGAACTGCCAGATCGACCTAAATTGTTTTTCCCCAGTCGCACAGACGGGAGACAGGGGTTGGAGCCTGGAATCAAGCTGGGTATTTGGAAGTATCTAGAAGGTCTGGATAGCATTTCCCAGAGACAAAAAAATATCTGGTTGAAAACTTTATCATCAGTTTCTCAGTGACTCTTTCAGACAGTGGCTGGTATAAAAACTGAGTCTCCAGGTTTTACAGGAGAACCTGTACCATGATGGTGGGATTGATGTCAGCGCTGTTACAGCACCTTAATAAACAGGAGAATGTAATAAGGAAGTGCTTCCTGTAGAACGCCTGTCTAATAATAGT
>JAMWET010007404.1:30000-52596 GCA_024036415.1 Prochilodus magdalenae | reverse complement strand
AAAGTACTGATTTATCAGAGCGGGAAAGGAGCATGAAACATATCAGCGGTGTCCAAAGGAAAGCTTTAGAATGGTACTTTACAGGAGAGGAGCAAACACGTTCATGACTTCCAGTGTAAGTCAATGTAAAGAGGCTTCAACTGAAGCACCTGCGTTTATTACATTACTATTTATAATACTTAATATAATTATATTATATTTAGTAATTATATTATACTTAGTAAGATAAATAGTATATTAATTATATTATACTGGGAATAATATAATATATATATTATAATTATATTGGGAATTATATAAATTATGTAATTATATGATATTGGGAATTTTTTATATTATATAATTAAATTATATTGGGAATTTTTTATATTATTTAATTATATTATATTGGGATTTTTTTATATTATTATATTATATTGGGCATTATATATATATTATATAGTTATATTATATTGAGGATTTTTTTATATTATATAATAATATATTGGGAATTATATAAATTATATAATTATATGATATTGGGAATTTTTTATATTATATAATTATATTATATTGGGAATTATATATATTATGTAATTAAATGATATTGGGAATTATATATTATATAATTATATTATATTGGGAATTTTGTATACTATATAATTATATTATACTGGGCATTATATATATAATATATGGTTATAATATATTGGGGATTTATTATATTATATAACAATATTATATTGGGAATTATATATATTACATAATAATATTATACTGGGAATTATATATATTGTATAATTATATTATATTAGGAATTATATATATTATATAATTATATTATATTGGGAATTATATATATTATATAATTATATTATATTAGGAATTATATATATTATATAATTATATTATATTAGGAATTTTTTATATTATATAATTATATTATATTGGGAATTATCTGTTTAATTTGATGTGTGCTTTTTCCATATACTGGAAAATTATAACAGGAAATTAAAGAATTAGTGGTCTCTGACTTTTGCACAGTACTATGTATGAAAAGACTTAAAGACTTTTAGTGCATTCCTTTTTCTTTTTTTTTGCTCGCTGCTCTTAGTCCTTTACATGCTTCTCTCCCTTCTGCTTCTCGGCTGCTTTTTGCGGCACCATGACGCTTCTTCTATCAGCTCATTTGTCTTTCCCTTCGTCTTTTCCAGAATTCCCAGACGATCCCGAAGTGAGGTCCTGCTTAGACAGAAAAGCTGAACACCATGACCTACAGGATATGGAGCCCTGTGCCCTCAACAGAGCTCAGTCTCTTCTCTCGGAAGGCTTGAATGTGTCCATCACTGGCACCTTTATGCCTGTGACTCCAGAGGACCCGGTGGCCAAGAGGTCAGAGGTCATAGAGGAGTTCTGGCTGAAGAGTGCTGAGATCAGGAAGAGTTTGGGGCTAACTCCTAAGGATCTGAAGGGTATGGATGACTGCTCCACCCAGACGTCTAGCACTGGAGACACGTTTTACGCCTCCACTACGCACACACCATCCCTTTATACCTCCGGCTCGGACTCCTCCTCGCAAACCCCTCACAAGTCTGCCTCGAGCAGCCCAAGCACATGCAAGCGCAACAACCAGACGCCGTCACTGACAGACCTCGAGAGCGGGCATACCCATTCCTTGTCTGGAACACCCTCGTCTGGCCTCTCGCACAGCTCTGAGGCAGGGGAGGCAGGGGCCCTGCTGGAGGAGGTAGTAGGCCGCTGTTCGGTGGTCCATAGACTTAGCATCACTCTGGAGGGTCATGTGACTGAGGAGGGGAGTGGCCTGGCATCAAACCTTGCCCCCAACAGTACTGGAACCCATACTACTGTTCCAGCACCTGGCCCAAGTCCTCCCTCCGGTCCACCTGTAGCCTGCCGCTACCAGCTACCAGTTGAACCGGCACTAGAGCGGGAGGTTTTGGTGAACTCTGTTTTGCATCCAGGTCTGCTGAAGCAGGACAGGCTTAGAAAAGACCCGGGCAGGGCCCAGAGCCTTCCTCCAGATGAGGTGGAGGTTTTATGTGCAGATGAGGCTCAACCCTGCCAGGCTAGCATCGTGGACCATAACACCGCTAGCTTCCCTAGTAAGACCCCGGCCCCTGAGGGTGCCAGGAAGGACAGGAACGCACCGGGGAGCAGCAGGAAGACCTTATCAGAAGGTCCGGTACAGGTGGGTGGCGCTGAGGTGTGGCTGCGTAGGCCAGAGGTCAAGCAAGGGGCAGAGGAGAAGGAGAAGAAGCGGAGTTCACTGTTCTCACCGCTGAAGAGCAGGAAGGTGGGGGAGACTCAGCAGGAATCCGCCAAGCACAAATCCCTGTGGAAGAGCGTCTTCTCTGGGTACAAGAAGGAGAAGAAGAGGAAGGAGGCGGCGGCTCTGGCCGGGACTTTGCCGGCAGCTGCTGACCTGGAGAGCAGGAGGCGAATGACTGGCCTCAGCAGAACCACAGGTAAGCAGGTACAAGGCGTTTAGCAGATGCTCTTATCCAGAGTCTAAACCTCACCATGAGCTCAGACACTGCCCGAACACGGGCCAGGGCTGATACCTAGAGAGATCAATACACAGACATGTATAAGCAAAAGTGCACTACCTGGCAACCCCAGCCCAGCACTCATACCTATAGAGAAGGAATCACTCTGGAGCTCTGGATCACGTTGCTAGTCTGTAAGCTCCAGAGTTACAGACCCTGGAGTCTTGCAAATTTCCATCCAGCTGTATCGCCTGCTTGCTGAGACTGCAGCCTGCGGAGAGCCAGGGAAATTCAGAGCGCTGTAACTCTGGGAATATTAACTCCGTGGCCGTTATGACGCCTCCACAACCCCAAGTCTTGGGAACCAGAGCTAGCAATGTTCAGCATCTGATCTTTAAAGCTCTGTAGACTGACACGGAGCTTTTAGGACAAATCCAATGTCCACAGTAGAGTGTAATGTGCCCTTTCCAGCAAGCTCTGGATCACGTTGCTAGCTTTCAGGGTACCGGAGATACAGACCCTGGGGTCTCGTAAATTTGTATCCGGCTGTATTCGTATACACCCTAAGCGGCCTGGCCGAGGCTAGCGCCTGCGGAGAGCCAGGGAAATTTAGAGTGCTGTTACTCTGGAAACATTAGAGTAACTGACACTGAACTCCAGGCCATTGAACAACAACACTGAATCGCACTTCAGGCATACCCAACGGGTATACTGGCCATCCAACTGGCATACTGGCCATCCAACCGGCATACTGGCAACCCAACCGGCATACTGGCCACCCAACCGGTATTCTGGCAACCCAACCGGCATACTGGCCACCCAACCGGCATACTGGCCACCCAACCGGTATACTGGCCACCCAACTGGCATACTGGCCACCCAACAGGTATACTGGCCACCCAACCGGCATACTGGCCAGCCAACCGGCATACAGGCCACCCAACCGGCATACAGGCCACCCAACCGGCATACTGGCCACCCAACGGGTATACTGGCCACCCAACCGGTACACTGGCCACCCAACCGGCATACTGGCCGCCCAACCGGCATACAGGCCACCCAACCGGTATACTGGCCACGCGACCGGTATACTGGCCACCCAACCAGTATACTGGCCACCCAAACAGGTATACTGGCCACCCAACCGGCATACTGGACACTGAACCGGTATACTGGCCACCCAACCGGCATACTGGCCACCCAAACGGTATTCTGGCCACCAAACCGGTATACTGGCCACCCAAACGGCATACTGGCCACCCAACCGGCATACTGGCCGCCCAACCGGCATACTGGCCGCCCAACCGGAATACTGGCCACCCAACCGGCATACTGGCCACCCAACCGGTATTCTGACAACCCAACCGGCATACTGGACACCCAACCAGCATTCTGGCCACCCAACCGGCATACTGGCCACCCAAACGGCATTCTGGCCACCCAACCGGTATACTGGCCACCCAACCAGCATACTGGCCACCCAACCAGCATACTGGCCACCCAACCGGTATACTGGCCACCCAACTGGCATACTGGCCAACCAACCGGCATACTGGCCATCCGACCGGCATACTGGCCACCCAACCGGTATACTGTCCACCCAACGGGTATACTGGCCATCCAACAGGTATACTGGCCACCCAAACGGTATACTGGCCACCCAACCGGCATATTGGCCATCCGACCGGCATACTGGCCACCCAACCGAACACATTACATAGCCTTAAAAGCAAACGTTACATTATCCATCCATCCATCCATCCATCGTCTTATACTGCTTGGTCCATATTAGTAGGAAAAGCAGAGAAGCCCAGACAGCCCTATCCACCCCAACTTCCTCCAGCTCATTCTGGGGATTCCCAAGCCATTCCCAGGGTCCCAGTGAGGAGCAAGTCCATTGATGTGTACAAGCTCAAACATCATCAATAAGAACAGACAACTCACAATTGTGCTTTTACCCAATCGCTTTTCCAGACCTGCGCTTTAAGAAGAACCTAAGCTTCTCTGAAGACACAGACCTGTCCTGCAATGCTGTGCTGGAGAGATCTCCGCTCAGAGCTCAGGTAGGAGTACAGATTTTCTTCCATTGTTCATCAGCTTTTCTGCATAATTGCCTTTAAATAAACATGAAATTCTGATTTTCATCGTTTGATCATCAGCTGTGCTTCTTTAGTGTGGGACATGTGCTAACTGTGCTAACAGACACTGGAAGTCAATCGTCTAATGCCAAAACTAAGTACACTGATCAGCCATGACAGTGAAACACCTCCTGGTATCTATATTCAACGTGCACTTTTATCAGCTCCACTGACCACATAGGAGCACTGTGTAGTCCTACAGCTACAGACTGTAGTCCATCTATTTCTCTGTATACTGTATTACCCTGTTCTTCAATGGTCAGGACCCCCACAGGACCACCACAGAGCAGGCAGTATGTGGGTGGTGGATCATTCTCAGCACTGCAGTGACACTGACGTGGTGGTGGTGTGTTAGTGTGTGTGGTGCTGGTGTGAGTGGATCAGACACTACAGCCCAGTGCTGTAAGTCGCTGGACTGTTTAGACACTGTGTCCAATGTCACTGTCTGCAGTGCTATTAGACACTCCTACCTTGCTGGTCCAACTGTGAGTGGATGGCACTGCTGGAGTGTTTAGACTGACTCACTGTCCACTCTATTAGACACTCCTACCTTGCTGCTCCACCTTGCTAGATGCACAGTCAAGAGCACAGTGCAGTGTTGGTCATCCTCTAGTCCTTCATCAGTGGTCACAGGACGCTGCCCACAGGACGCTGCCCCACAGGACGCTGTTGGCTGGATAGTATTGGTGGGTGGACGATTCTCAGTCCAGCAGTGACATTGAGGTGTCCAGCAGCACTGCTGTGTCTGATCCACTCACACCAGCACACTTGAGGTGTTTGGAAAATCATGTCCATCCATTTGGGCTATTCCATTAACTCAAATTTCCTCTGCAGCAGTGTTGGCAGAGGAGCTGGTGAGCTCCGACAGCTTGTGCACTGCGGCTTTTAAGGCGGAGTAGAGTAGATAGACTGAGAGTGTTGTTACTTCGAGAAGGTAAACTGCCATGTGGCCCTGTTTTCAGCTCTCTGACATCATCAGGTCAGATGTTCAAGGAGCAATCAAGGAAGAGGAGGATGACTTGGAGGAGCAAGAGGAGGTATACTGCTCCGTGTGGTAGTAGAACAGCGGCAGTGTGTTTTCTAGTGTTACCACTGTGAGGCTTTTTTAGAAGCACCTGCTGAGCTTCTGGCTTTGTGGGTAGTTCCATGCTGTGTGTGTTTGGCGTAGTCTGCCGTGTTCGGTGCAGTCAGCAGTTTGGCTTGTTTCTAACATGACTGATTCATTCAGACTCCAACTTTTCTCTCCCAAGTCTGTTTACGTGCCCCACGCATTGGCGTTCAAGAGAGCGTACGCCATTAAGGTAGTGCCAATATCCCCCGTTCCCCCATACCTAGCTCCTATTGGTCGAGCAGGTAGCATTCAGCCTGCCTCTTGACTCTGTTGCCCAATAGAAAAGCAGAGCGAAGCCACGGCGACCGGCCAAGGTGGGAACCCCCAAGTCGTCATGCCCGACTGAGGTGGTGGGGTTATGGGTGGTGTTCCCGGACCCCTCCAGTATAAGCCTGTCTTCCACGCTCTTTCAGAAAGCAGGGGCAGAGGACGAGCTGGATGCCAAGCTGACCCGTAGGGTGCAAAGGGCTGCACGCAGGCAGGCCAAGCAGGAGGAGCTGAGGAGGCTGCACCGTGCCCAGGTCTGTATGTTTGGGTTTAATAATAATAATAATAATAATTTTAAAAAAGCCATTTGTTGGGAAGTGCATACAGTCGTGTGTCAGCGTTTGGGCAACAAGGCATGTTTTGTCGATTTTGAACTTAGTGGGCAGCTGTCCTAAGGGACTGATGATTTCTGGGAACTAAAAATAATACATGCCAATAATGTTAGCATGCTGATGAGTCGGCAGTAAGTACGACGTTGGCACGTCATTCAACAAGAGCCTTGAGATAGCCCCTCCCTTTCAGCCAATCAAATGCTGCCATTCCTTAATTGGTCATCTTGGGGACATAAGCTGTGGGAGGGACAGTGGACTCAATGATGTCAGACACATAATGTATATAATGTATACAACTGTTCCCAACAAATGGCTTTATTAAAATTATTATATTTTATTAATTAATTTATTTTTAAACTTATTTTAATGTATCGTCGCTGTCCAAAGAAAAACAGGTATCTCCAAAATGGCAACTTTACAGGAGAGCCCAAAAACCTCATGTAATTTTAATGTAAGTCAATGGAACCAGACGTCTTCCCAAGCAGTTTTGGGCCATTTCTGTTGGTCCATTCATCATGAGATTCTCACTTAGTGTAAACAGCAGCTGGTGTGTTCAAATGATGCATAAAAGTCAAAATGGACAAAACTGGAGATACATGTTTTTCATTGGACAGCGACGATATGTTACTTATCTGATTTCTTTTATCTCTGTTTCGCTGTATGTATTCATGTGTAATCATTAGCTATTTTTATGTACAGCACTTTGGTCAACGCAGGTTGTTTAAAAAGTGCTTTATGAAATAAAACTTTACTCACATATTAATGTGAAACTGCTACACATGAGATACATGTGTTACTGTCTGTTAAAAGCGTCCAACAAATCATGGAATATCATTTACAAGTGTCAGGCGTCCATGTTTATTCGAGAATGTCCAAAAAGTGTGTTTGTGTTCATCGCCTTTAGCTTAGCGTTAACATAGTGCTGTAAATCCCATAGAGGCCCTTACAGACATGAACTTGAGAGGAGTTCTGTTTTATTGATGATCTCTATTGAAGGATAGAAATTGGCCTTCTAACATGGTACTGTAAATCCCATCGAGGCCATAGCACTGTACCTGACTGACCCAACAGCCAGGATTGTGGACATTCAGCGAGCAGTGATGTCCTCCAGGAGTCGTGCTGTTAGTGCAGCACCATTGGCAGACGGCTGCACCTCATAGGACTACATGCACACAGACCGTTACCATGACTGTCCATAACACCACGTCACCGTCACCAAAGACTGCAATGGTGTCGTACCAGACTGTCATGGAGTGAATCAGAATGGCAGCAGGTCATCTTCAGTGACGAGTCCCGCTTTAGTCTTGGTGGAGACAACCAACGAATCCCTGTAGGGAGGCACCGTGGTCAGCACCAAGATGAGCGGTTTGTTGTCATGTGTGACACGTTCAGGTCGCCTGGTGTTACTCCACCTCCACCCCTACCGCACCATCTGCAGGAACTGTGTGAGGATATTCAAGCCGCATGGGATGGATTATCACAGGACACCATTAGGAACCTCTACAGCTCCATACCGAGACCATGTTGGGTTAGCAAACATGGCCGCCCGACACCATACACAGACTTCTGTATGTGTAGCTCTATTAATATTGATCATATCAGCCTAACCTGACCATCAGTTATTGATCCTGGTCACCTTTATCTTCCTTCCCAACAGCACCGCACTCCCACACCTCCTTCTGGGTGCAGCTGTTCTCTTGATAATGAGTATATATGTCTGTATTGAAAAACGTTCATTCCATTGTATCCAGATATTTGACTGGTGTTCGTTTGTCATATGTCACTAATTCTCTTTACGGGTGTGTGTTCGTGCCCCACAGATAATCCAGCGTCAGTTGGAGCAGGTGGAAGTGAAGCAGAGACAGCTAGAGGAGAAGGGCATCGCTGTGGAGAAAGCTCTTAGAGGAGAAGCAGGTATCATGTTGAGCGCCTGTCAAGCACTGTGTACTATATCACTGTTCATCCTGTTACTCAGTTTGATAAGCTCACCGGACAAAAAATAAGTCACCTTGCGTGTTGAAAGTGGTAGTAACCTCAGGCTCCTGCAGATGGCGCTGCAAGAAGACGATGGGGCTATAAATACCTGTGGGGTGTGAGTGATGGGATCCATAGATTGAGAAGAGGTGCTACGGTGCAGGGAATGTCTCGTTCCATGTGTGGAAAACGCTCCAGAGCAGATGTTAATGATTGGCTAAAAGGAGGAACTGAGCATGTGGGCGTGGCCAAAGACCATAGTGTGAAGGTAGTAGCTGAGTCTGCAGGTGTAAGGAAGCGTACGGTCCTACAGGTCTACCAGCAGTGGCTAAAATCCCAGTCTACAGGGGATTCTCCTCGGAACTGTGCCAGAGAAGGCATCCACCAAATCGGCAAATATGAACACTGATGTGGCCTCCATCCGGAAACTTGTCCAGTCCATACCAAATCCAGTCACAGCTGTTATTGGTGCTTGCGTAGGGATAGCACACTATTGGGTACATGTCAGTCACAGGGGGCTTTTATTTTTTGTCTGGTGAGCTTTTATTATGTAATATGAATTGCTTCAGTCCATCACACCCATCACAAATGCATTATTCCCATTTATTTTAGCCAGCCAGTCATGTGAGTTGGAGGAAGGCAGGCCAGTGCTGTGCGAACGGGCCATGGCTGTGATTTTGTTGTTGACGGTTGTGTGCTGACTAGTTTATCCCTGTTATAGACTACTGGGAAGACTCTAGTACCGCCGACCTTCTGGACATCCACCTGGGTGGTATGTAGCTTACCAAGCAGAGTCCTTCGTGCTAATGCTAGCGCTAACAAGCAAATCAGTTTCCTTCTTACAGAGCAATGAAATGTTTCCTGGTGGAGAGATGTGCTAATACGCTAGCATCCCTAAACCAAGGCTAGCAGCTAGACCCCTGCTTCCTCTAGACCTAATCATTGTTGCTTGTCCTTCCTTTTACATGATTTGACCTTTTAGGCCCTGTTTACACTTGGCCTTAAAGTATGTCCCGTATAGGTCTTATGTCCTATGGGCTGTAAGGCTGTTCTGAGTTACAGCATTGGCGATTGGTTATATGGGAGGGTGGGCTGTTGCAGTAAGTGACCAGTTGTACTTCGGTGCCTTTGTTTCTCTTATTCTGTGTTGTTACGTAACCACAATAGGGTTGCCAGGTCCACCGTCCAGCGTATGGTTATTGCTTGATCAGTTTCAAAAACCAGCAGAATATGCATCATCGTATCAGCCTCCAGAAGACGGAGTGAATAAACAGAGGGACGCAGGGAGTGTCCAAAGTGATTAACAGGCTGTTTGCTAGAAAAACCTTTAGCTGCACTCCCACTTTGAGGATAAGAGTGGACACCTCTGACTTAACACGTCCAAACTATGTCCAAACAGTAATCCCCCAACCCCTGTCCTGGAGTATCCCCTGCTCTGTACATCTTAGACCCCATTTACACCTCATCAGAGATGTATATGTCCATGTTTACTCAAGAACAACCTCAAAGTGTTCACCCCCATTACCTTAGCGCTAACATGGTACTGTAAATCCCATAGAGGCAATTACATTAATGAGCTTCAGAAGACTTTTGTTGAAAGACTAGCTCAAATAGTCACCGTCTACCACAAGAAATGTTGACCTTCTACCAAATAGGGCTATTTAGGACCCCCACCAAACTGTACCATACACCTATTCAGCTCAAACTGTTAACAGGAACAAACAAACCCCAGGTTAAACTACGATGATATAATGGTAATTGGTCAATATATCCTGTCTAAAAATGTCATTGAAGTTCTAAACATGATGTGCTATACACCTGATCACAGGTACATGGTGTTTGGGGGGAGTTTGTGTTGTACTGGGAGGGGTTGTAGTACTCGGATATGTCTTGGAGAGATGAATGTACTACTCAAACCCATCTCCTGAAGAGGTCTGGCTGATCAGACTTGTATCTGTTTTGGCTTGCCCTCATCCCGATACTCCAGACACATGCAGTGACCAGGTGTAATGTGGGGTCATGCTCGAACCACGCCTTTTTCAGCTTATCGTCTAATTAGCAAGCCCTCACTGAAGTGACGTGGGTGTATTTAAGCAGGGAGACACCAAGACTACACTTGTGACATACGGTACAAGGTTTAGAGACAGCTCTTCATAGAAGGTTCTCCTAACATTTATCTTAATGCTGTAGAATAGAAGTGAAGACATCAAACTATAAACTAGCACTCATGGAATTATACAGTCCACCTTAAAAACCTCCAGAATGGAGCTTCACAGGAGGATGAACCAGCTTTCCTAACCTGCAGTGGAGCTGATAGAACAGGGTTTATGTCTAAGCAGGTTTGGAGCGATTCTATTGGTCGGTCCCTCATGAATATTCACTAAGCTGAAAGGAGAACTAGAGCTTTTACACTGTGCAGAAAAAGAGATCAAAGCTTTTACACCACTGAATATATATTAGAGGTGGAGATATGGAGGAGTATCATACTGTGTACATCAGGAGTAGATGTGGTGTATCAGGATATGGACTGGTTCAGACTCTCATCAGGTGGAGCTGTTAAGTGTGAGCCTGTTGGGTCTTTAAGACCACCAACTACATCCATTTAGCTGGGTGTGTCTAAACTTTTGACTGGTCAAAGCAAACTAAATAAACCAGACCACTTCTGAACTGTTTCAAAAGACGTGATTAAAGACACAGTGGTCCCCACCAAATAAGCCCCACAAAAAACAAGGGCTACATGGTTCAGAACTAGCTAAGATTTGGCAACCCTGGTTTGGTAACTGGATGCTGTCCATATCGTCGCTGTCCAAAGAAAAACAAGTATCTCCAAAATGGCAACTTTACAGGAGAGGCCAAAAACCTCATTCAGTTTTAATATAAGTCAATGGAACCAGACGTCTTACCAAGCACTTTTGGGCCATTTCAGTTGGTCCGTTCATCATGCAATTCTCACACAGTGTAAACGAGAGCTGCTGTTTTCAAATGATGCATAAAAGTCAAAATGGCCAAAAATGGAGATACATGTTTTTCATTGGACAGTGACCATATACACATTTGAAAGACGGAGTGTTTTCTAGAGGATCTAGCTGTCCTTATCTCGACAAGGCCAAGCGTGCATCGTGATGGGATCTGTGTCCGGTTGAGACGTGTGGTTTCTAGGGACGGCCTGTGAACATGAAACCTGAAACGCCAGCTAGTACCTGAGGACAGTTCATCAACCCAGTACCGACCACTCAGTTTGTTTTCCAGCTGTGCTTCAGTTGTGGCTACTAATCAAAACACACATACATCACTGCCTTCTTTCTCTCCATAACTTAAAACATCTGGATTTTGGGATTCAAAAATTGAAATATTGCGCAGGGATATGAGATTTTATCACATCTGGATGCGAGATCTTATCTGACCACTGCAACAAAATTTACATTTACAGCATTCAGCTGACGCTCTTATCCAGAGCGACTTACAGGGTAATCATATTACAGGTGGGCCAGTGTAGTGTTAGGAGTCTTGCCCAAGGACTCTTATTGGTATAGCACAGCATAGTCATCCAGACCGGGATTCAAACCCCAGTCTCCTGCATGTGGTGGTGGTTCCCTGGCAGGTAGTGGTGTTACCAACTGAGCTACACCAACCAAAATCATGGATGTTGATGCCAAGTGTGAACAGGGCCTTAGCTCCAGATGGTAATTAGCCTTAACAGCTACAGCTACTAACACAGAGTAGTGTGTCATTTGCTGTATGTGCCCCACTAACTGTGATTCACCAAAAACCATTACTTCAGGTTTCGGCACCAGATTGCTCGTGTCTGTCTGTGTGTGGCTAGGGTTGCCACCCGTCCCGTAAAATACGGAATCGTCCAATACCGTAAATAAACCAATACCGTAAATAAACCAATACCGTAAATGTCCGATAAACACGTCCGTCACACGATTGATCACACTCTCCCCCAACAACCGCCCGCCCACCCCCTGACTCAGCTCAAATACAGGACGCGATTTGTTCCGTAACACATGTCACTCACACATGACCACGCCCCTAACACCCTGAAAGGTGGCAACCCTACGTGTGGCTGTCTGGGTATGCGTATTTGATAATGGGGCGACTCCTTTTGGGAAAAGCTATTAAGCTTTTGGGCTACTGTCCTTTACCTTCCTCTCTGATGACCTCCTTCCTGACCAACAGACCTCGTCTCAGACCCAGCACCACTGTATTAGCACTGTCCATGGTGGACAAGGGAAAGTGATCCAGGTTAAATACTAGAACCACCAAAATAAGAGTGTGGCACTGTGCACTGTTTGCACTCAGCAGCCACTGATGGAGTCTTTGTCCTTCAGTACCTACACCAATGGTCAAAGGATAGTTTTACAAATGGCTGCACCCAGAAGGAATCAACCGAGAGGACTGAAACACTTGGCTGTAGAGGTGAAAGCAAGGACGGGCCTTATTGCTGTACCTGACTGACCCAACAGCCACGATCTCCGACACTCAGCGAGCAGTGATGCCCTCCATGAGTCATCCTGTTAGTGCAGCACCATTGGCAGACGGCCGCACGACTACATGCACCCAGCCCATTAAGCTGGCTCCATGTCAACGCCGCCTGCAGTGGTGTCGTACCAGACTGTCATGGAGTGACTCCGAAAGGCAGCGGGTCATCTTCGGTGACGAGTCCCGCTTTTGTCTTGGTGGAGGCGACCATTGACTCTGTGTGTGGAGGCACCGTGGTCAGCACCAAGATGAACGGTCTGAGGGCCTGGTGTTACTCCACCTCCACCCCTACCGCACCATCTGCAGGAACTGTGTGAGGATATTGAAGCTGCATGGGATGGATTATCACAGGACACCATTAGGAACCTCTACAGCTCCATACCGAGACGTCTGGCATGTTGGGTTAGCAAACATGGCGGCCCAACACCATGCTATACTACTTCTGTATGTGTAGCTCAATAAATATTGATCATATCAGCCTAAACTGATCATCAGTTATTGATCCTGGTGACCTTTATCCTCCTTCCCAACAGCACCGCAGTCCCACACCTCCCTCTGGGTGCAGCTGTTCGTTTGATGATGAGTGTATGTAGTGCACAGAACCTACACTGAGACATGGGAGGTGGCTTGTCTTTGCTGGGTCAGTCCGTAGCTGGACATGCTTGCCTGCACTTCAGTCAAAGCCCTGACTGTTCCTCCGAATCTCCTGATCACTTCATCATCCCATAGCCACTCGTTCCACCCTTCCCCTCTCAGTTCTCCCACCTCAATGTCCCTGAATCCTTCCTCCTGTCTTTTTATCCCTGTCTCTCTTTCTCTCTTTTTCTGTCTTCCTGTGGTCGTAGTCGAACCCTTTTCTGGTTCCCCCCGTAGACGACCCGTCCCCCTCTGTCCTTGTTGTTCCTCAGAAGGTAACTGGACCAGCCCCTTTTGTCTCCCTTGTGCAGGTGCCACCTGTAGCTCTTAACCAGTTTGTAATATCAGAGCCATATTAACCCTCTCTGACGCTGATCCCTCCTTTTCTAAACAGTCCTTCCTTCTCTTCTTTCTCCTGGCTATGCACAGCTAGAGCCAAAGGCACAGAGCACGACCACTCTGTCTACGTCTGTACCGTCTTTTTCCTTTACGTAGTGCACGAGCCTCCGCTCCACCAGCTAAGTGCGTCTCTCTCTCTCTCTTTCTCTCTCTCTCTCTCTCTCTCTGTCTGTCCGTCCATCCTTTACTGCATGCACAGCTGCATGGACTGTATGTGTAGGTCGGCCTCGGATGATATGTCAGAGGAGGTCTTGTATTTAGGAAGATGCACAGAGAGTGTAGGTGTGCATGCTGTAGGTGTAGAGCTGCCTGCCTGTCTCTCTGCATGTTGTGACCGAGACGTCTGCTTGCTCAGGCAACACTTCCTCCTGCTGCATGTTCCTCCAGTCTTGCTCTTCCCACCGCTGATCTCTGGCCTTCTTCTCTCCCTCCTGTTAGGGATGGGGAAGAAGGATGACCCCAGCCTGATGCAGCAGTGGTTCAAACTGGTCCAGGAGAAGAACGCTCTGGTCCGCTATGAGTCTGAGCTCATGATTTTGTGAGTGACCTTTGCTTTTGATCACAGGTGTACAAACCTCACACGGTTTTACCGCTCCAGATCTGATTATGTGCTGCATGTAAAACGATTAGAATTTAGAACTAGAGAAGCGCGTTGGTTGCGCAGCTTGCTCAGTGAGGAACGAGGGATGAGTAAATGAGTGCGGGTCGGTATGACTGTGGATTAGCGTCTGGGGGCCTGCCCTTAGTGAGTACGTGAAGTTTGGTGGCTCTCGGGCGAACGAAAGCATTACTGCTTGGTTTGGGTCAAAATTACTGGGACTCTATGGGAGGAACGAGGGATGAAGAAACAACAGATAGAGGAGTGCGGGTCAGTATGGCTGTGGGTTAGTGCTTGGGGACCTCCCCTTAGTGAGCATGTGAAGTCTGGTGGCTCTCGGGTGAAGGAAACAGCCGGCTTTAGGTGGGTCCAAAAATGACTGGGACTCTATGGGAGGAACGAGGGATGCGAAAAAAAGGAGAAGCGAACGAGTGCAGGTGCGGGTCACTCAATGCGTGCTCGGGGGTTGCGTGCACAAGGGTATCCGATTTGGTGTCCTTAGTCGAGCATGTGAATTCTGGTGTGTGTATCTCGGGTGAAGGAAGCATATTTACACCTTTAGTGGGGTATAAAAACCTTACTTACTCCTGTAAGGGGGAACGATAGCTCCATGTAACTATGCATATTTAACAGTGTAAGGGCGGGGCTTATTTACACCTAGTGTATAGGTAACGTTATGGCTGTGGATTAGCTGCTATAGGTGACTTATTCCACCTTAGTGAGTATAGGTGTTAGCTAAGTCTGGGTGGCTTATTTACACCTATAGTGTGTATAGGTAACGTTAGCTACTAGCATTAGCTTCACAGTAACTAGCATAGCTAAAATATAGTGGGAGGGCGGGGCTTATTTTACACCTGTAGTTGTGTATAGGTAACATTAGCTACTAGCATTATGCATGTAAAGCATAGTTAAAATTTACACCTTTAGTGTGTATAGGTAATGTTAGCGAACGAGTGCAGGTCAATCAAGTACACTACCCTAGCTGCATATAGTGTGAGGCGGGTTATTTACACCATTGTATCCGAACATTTGGTGTCTAGCAGGTACTCCATAGGGGAAGTATGTTAGATAGGCACGTGTTTTTCTATCCTATTCATTAGGGCTTATTTACACCGGTAGTGTGTATAGGTAACGTTAGCTACTAGCATTAGTTCCAAGTAACTAGCATAGCTAAACATATAGTGTGAGGGCGGGGCTTATTTACACCTGTAGTGTGTATAGGTAACGTTAGCTACTAGCATTAGCTCCAAGTAACTAGCATAGCTAACCATATAGTGTAAGGGCGGGGCTTATTTACACCTGTAGTGTGTATAGGTAACGTTAGCTACTAGCATTAGCTCCAAGTAACTAGCATAGCTAACCATATAGTGTAAGGGCGGGGCTTATTTACACCTGTAGTGTGTATAGGTAACGTTAGCTACTAGCATTAGCTCCAAGTAACTAGCATAGCTAAACATATAGTGTGAGGGCGGGGCTTATTTACACCTGTAGTGTGTATAGGTAACGTTAGCTACTAGCATTAGCTTCAAGTAACTAGCATAGCTAAACATATAGTGTGAGGGCGGGGCTTATTTACACCTGTAGTGTGTATAGGTAACGTTAGCTACTAGCATTAGCTCCAAGTAACTAGCATAGCTAACCATATAGTGTGAGGGCGGGGCTTATTTACACCTGTAGTGTGTATAGGTAACGTTAGCTACTAGCATTAGCTCCAAGTAACTAGCATAGTTTACCATATAGTGTGAGGGCGGGGCTTATTTACACCTGTAGTGTGTATAGGTAACGTTAGCTACTAGCATTAGCTTCAAGTAACTAACATGGTTAACCATATAGTGTAAGGGCGGGGCTTATTTACACCTGTAGTGTGTATAGGTAACGTTAGCTACTAGCATTAGCTCCAAGTAACTAGCATAGCTAAACATATAGTGTAAGGGCGGGGGCTTATTTACACCTGTAGTGTGTATAGGTAATGTTAGCTACTAGCATTAGCTTCAAGTAACTAGCATAGCTAAACATATAGTGTGAGGCTTATTTACACCTGTAGTGTGTATAGGTAACGTTAGCTACTAGCATTAGCTCCAAGTAACTAGCATAGCTAAACATATAGTGTGAGGGCGGGGCTTATTTACACCTGTAGTGTGTATAGGTAAGGTTAGCTACTAGCATTAGCTCCAAGTAACTAGCATAGCTAAACATATAGTGTAAGGGCGGGGCTTATTTACACCTGTAGTGTGTATAGGTAAGGTTAGCTACTAGCATTAGCTCCAAGTAACTAGCATAGCTAACCATATAATGTGAGGGCGGGGCTTATTAACACAGAGGGTCATTTTATTTTAGTGTCTGTGTCTATTTCTACATCTGGCATTACTGTGACCGATGTGGCGTCTCGCTGTAAACCAGCCAATCAGAGCAGAGCTGATCAGATTGTTCATATATACGTATATGTGTATATGTATGCATGGTTTGCTTTATGATCTGTGTGATCTGGTCATATCTGATTGGGATCTGTGCTCAGTGCGCGAGAACTGGAACTGGAGGACAGGCAGAGTCGACTGCAGCAGGAGCTGAGGGAGCGCATGGCAGTGGACGGTCAGTGTTCTCAGAGAGTGAAATGTCCCTAACCACATCACATCAGCAACATGGAATGTGAAGAATGCGTGTTCTTGCCATGGAACTGAACTGGGGACTCTCTCTCTCTCTCTCTTTCACTCTCTCGCTCTGTTTTCCAGACCATCTGAAGGGGGAGGAGGAGCTGGAGGAGGAGAAACGTATCCTGGGGGAGATGCTGGATGTGGTAGAACAGAGGGACGCTCTTGTGGCTCTCCTGGAAGAGCAGAGATTGAGGGAGAGAGAGGAGGACAGTGATCTGGAGGCGGTCATGCTGTCCAAGGGCTTCAACATGCACTGGGCCTAACACACAAACGTCTGGGACGTCCCGTGTCCGCTTCGGACCACTTTTGTGAAGTGTTGTATGTTGTCTGAGGCTTTGGCAACTGCACAATGTAAATAGTGTATCTACAGTCTGAGAGAGACCACCCTAAACGACAACGTCTCTCAAATAAGCTGAAGGGCCAAATAAAGCTCCTATAGAAACTGAATGGAGATGCCTTGCTGCCAAATAGTGTTCCGCTAACTGAGCTATGTTACTATGCATACTTCAGCTTTTGTATTACCTTATGAAAGAGAGAACCGATGCAGCTATACTTGACCCATTTATTTTTGTGGTGGTGTGCTTTCCCGAGAGAACGACGTAGACAGGAATGAAGCCATGGTTGGTGTGCGGGAGCGTGGACTGTAAACTCTAATGTATGCATTATATGACTGCTTGGAGAATTAAAACTGATGCTTGGTAAACTGATGTGCTGTGCCCTCCGGAATGACTGGCTTCCCTTTAAAGCGAATGAACTCTAACCTTTGACCCTTTGACTGAGATCAAATTAATAAAATTCATTTACAAGAAATAAACACCCACATATTCACAGCTCTGGTAATATTAAAGAGACCACCGCAACTGATCAGGTTCTCTAGGTGTACAGGTTCTGGGTTTGTGTTGGACCAGAATTCCTCAGTTCTGTTTGATTCTCTACACTACTGGAACCATGTCTCCCAAACTCCAGATCAGATATTGTATTAGATCTGTGTATTTAGAAAATCACTAATGACCTCCAGAAGCCTGTTTTTAGAACCATGCTCGCTGTGCGTTTCACCCCAGCCACCGCTCGCCAGTCTCTCTGTAGGTCACCTGAGGTCATCTTATGGTGGGTAAGGGACATTGGAACGAGGTGGCGCTCATCACGGTCAGTAGAGAGTGGGTTTGGCCCTCTGCCAGTCTGTAGCTGTGTTGTCCTGTGTGGTTGCCGCTTGACCTCGTTCTTATGAACCAGACGCTCACTGTATCTGCCAGTAAAGCTAGAACCCAACTTTCGGTTCCTCACTAAGAACCTGCTGTACATGTGGAGATGCTGATTTAAGAAAGACTGGAGTGGGCTCTGATTTATTTCCAGAGCTGTATGTATATATATGCGCTTAACAGACAAAAATGTGTCACCTTCCTTGTTTACTGTGGTAGTAACTTCAGGCTCCTGCAGATGGCGCTGCATGATAACGATGGGGCTATAAACACCTGTGGGGTGTGAGTGACGGGATCCATAGATTGAGAAGAGGAGCTACAGTGCAGGAAATGTCTCGCTCTATGTGTGGAAAACGCTCCAGAGCAGATGTTAATGATTGGCTAAAAGGAGGGACTGAGCATGTGGGCGTGGCCAAAGACCATAGTGTGAAGGAAGTAGCTGAATCTGCAGGTGTATGGAAGCGTACGGTCATATGGGTCTACCAGCAGTGGATAAAATCCCAGTCTACAGGGAATTCTCCAGGGAAGGCAAAATTAGAATCAGTCATAGCTGTTATTGGTGCTCGTGGAGTTACTACACGTTATTAGGTAGGAGACTCATTTTTGTCTGGAGAGTTTATATAAAGCATGTCCCAATTGTTGCGCTTGATGGAGCCCATCCATGATGCCGCGTATCCTAAAGAAAGATTCCTAGGAGAGAATACATCACAGTATTCCAGGTACACCAGCATACAGAGTCGGGGATGTAGTACTTCTCTGAGCCTGACTGCATGAGCTCGCCTTTTCTTTGAGTTCCAAAACATCTCAGTGTTCCCCTCCTCCGTTCCGAGCTCCAGTGGCAATACAGATACTGTACCATTTACTCCCCAGTTCACACAGCCCAAATGAGAACACTGAGCTGCTGATTTTATGATGTCATGGAAACCAGTGCCTTTACTTCTTGTCTTGTAAATGTCTACATCACATGCGCAGCTGAGGGTGAATCTTGAACGTCTCGTGATGTCAAACCTACCATCCAAGGTTCATTCCTCTGAGCTGGTTCCTTCTGGATGCAGCTATTTGTGCAACTATTATAAGTGTAGTTAATGGCTGAGATTTAAACATGCATTCCGAGTGATATGCTGGCTATTAATACACTACCACATGTGCCTATGATAGTTATGTGATAAGGCTTTCCAGGAAATGCACTTAAATACATTAAATCCGGCCTCTTTAAAAAACCCACAACTCTATTATAACTCAACATCTTAAGTAAACTTGGTAGAATTTTGAAAAGCCGGTGGGGTTCCCCTCTGAGGCTGTTAGATGATAGACTCCTCTCTCCCTCGGCTCGAGCGCCAGGCCCCGCCCCTTTCAGTCGTCCACTATTTCCGTTCTCGTTGTCCCAGAAAAAAAGTTTTTGCGATGGAGATTATTTGAGGGTTAGCGAAAAGTCGAAGTTTTACTGATTAAGCTCAGGTATCTCCTCCTTAAAACTTAGTTTGCTGTTCATATGAGTTAAAGCGGGTCTTTATTACCGGGTTACTACATGAGGACACGAAGAGAGGAGAGATAAACTCACGGAGAGTCCAGATTTGGGAAGCGGGCTAACGCTAGCTAGCTAGCTGTTTCAGGAGACTGCAGTGAGGTGAGTAACCGTTGCTAATGGGGAGTTTAACTGTGCTGTGTTCCGTCTGGCTGCTAAATCAGATTGGAGCTGAAGTCTGCTTCTTGTTCGTAGTCTTCCGTTCCACCTTAAATGGTGCAGCAGTTGCAGTCTGGTGCCTGAGGCGAATTTCTAGTTCCACCTTAAATGGTACCCTTAAATGGTGCTGCAGTTACAGTCTGCCCGATGCCTTGTATTCTGTCGTTCCACCTTAAATGCTGCAGCAGTTACCGTTTTGTGTCTCAGCTGAATGTTCCCGTTCCACCTTAAATAGCGCCGCAGTTACATTGTGGTGCTTCAGACTTTTGTTTTGCTGTTCCACCTTAAATGGTACTGCAGTTACACTCTGGTTACTAAGATAAAATTTCTGTTCCACCTTAAACGATGTAGGCATTACATTCTACCGCCTGAGGTGAATGTTCGTATTCTTCAGTGCCACCTTAAATGTTGCAGAAGTTGTCGTCTTTCGTCTCATCTGAATTTTCCCGTTCCACCTTAAATGGGGTCTGAATTCTCCCGTTCCACCTTAAACGGTGCAGCACTTACAGTCTGAATTTTCCCGTTCCACTTTAAATGGGGTCTGAATTCTCCCGTTCCACCTTAAACGGTGCAGCAGTTGCCGTCTGAATTCTCCCGTTCCACCTTAAACGGTGCAGCAGTTGCAGTCTGAATTCTCCCGTTCCACCTTAAACGGTGCAGCAGTTGCAGTCTGAATTCTCCCGTTCCACCTTAAACGGTGCAGCACTTAGTCTGACTTTTCCCGTTCCACCTTAAATTGTGCACTGTTAAAAGTCTCGCGCCTGAAGTTTTCTGTTCGGATTTTCCCGTTCCACCTTAAATAACGTGGTTAGCTGGTTTACCGGGGTTCTCCAGCCCGGTAAACTGTATGGGGTAGTGTATAATCTAATCTGGGACGGCCCCTCCGTCGGAGCCCCTCAGTGTTGATCAGGGTCCGAGATTTGTGGCTCCAGCCGTCCGCAGTGCCCTTGACCGCTAACTGGTTTTCTGCGTTCCTGATGGATGATGCTCTGAGGGGGGCGGGGTGGTGGGTGGTGGAGGTGGTGGAGGTGGTGGGGGAGATCAACAGAACCAGCACTACCCTGGTGATGAAGCGGAGCTGCTTCAGTGAGGAGTAAAGCTGAACAGCTCCAGGAGTTAGATTAGATGCTGAGTTCAGTATAGAGAGCTGCAGCAGAATCTCTTAAAGGGCCAGTCCACTGAATTTTCAAATTTTAATTTCATAATTTCGTATTTGTTGTTGAAATAGTGCATTTAAAGCGAAGCAGATTTGTTTACAGTTGTGATGATAGTACCACGGGGTCACAGAGTCTACAGCACATTGAATGCACTATCCACAATGTCCATCATAACACCAGAACATCTGGAACAGGAAGTTTCTAACACTCTGCATGTGCCCCTCTATTATGAATGGACCCCTTATAAATGTTCTATCATTAAACGATGTGTCAGACACCATGGCGTGTGGTCTCCTCCCTTGAGGGAGCTTTTAGAGGCATCGAGCTCCTCAGACATCTGGTTCCTATCACAGCCCCTGTGAGTCACTGAAGTGAAGTGTCTCTGTTTACATCCTAATCATTTAATCAGTCTGAATTTTAAAGCTTTGGTGGAGTTCCCCTTTATGACACCCAGGGTCTTACTGGCATTGAAGCAGAGCCCTCCTCATGAGGTGATGTTCATCTCTTTTCTTTGGGGACTGTTTGGCCCCTGCATGTGGCCCCTCCACCGTCAACGGAGGGTTAAAATAGGGTTTTAAAACTTATTAAGGCACTTTAGCTGTAACAGTCTTTAATTTTACTGTTATTAAGCACTTTTAACTAAAATTGTCATTGTTTAAAAACCATTTACAGCTCTTTAGGTCAAAACAATGTTTTATTTTACTATTATTAAGCACTTTTAACCAAACTAGTCATTTTTTAAAACCATATTAAAGCACTTTAGGTGTAACAATGTTTATTTACTGTTATTAAGCACTTTTAACTAAAATTGGCATATATATTTTTAAAAACCATTTACAGCACTTTAGCTCAAAACAGTGTTTTATTTTACTAATATTAAGTACTTTTAACCACTTTTAAGCACTTTAGCTGTAACAATGTTATTTTTACTGTTATTAAGCACTGTTAACTAAAATTGTCATTTTTAAAAAAACATTTACAGCTCTTTAGCTCAAAACAGTGTTTTATTTTACTATTATTAAGCACTTTTAACTAAAATAGTCATATTTTTAAAACCATTTTAAAGCATACATTATATTATCTCAAAAATAATGTTTTATTTTTATTATTAAGAACTTTATCTAAAAAAAATCTCCTTTTTAACCATTTTAAAACAGTTTGGGAAATTTAGTTCAAAACAATGGGTGTGTTTTACTGTTATTAAGCTTTTAAACTAAAATAATCTCTTTTTAAACCATTTTAAGAGGCTTCAAAAAGTAATTTTATTTTTCACCATTTCTGTATCAACTCAAATGACACATGTCTTTACTGTTTGTTTAAAACAGCAGTCACACAAGTAAACATAATTCAGATTTATAGTCCTTTAAAGCACTTTAACTCACGCCACCTGTAACTCACGCCACCTGTAACTCACGCCACTCGTAACTCACGCCACCTGTTTTATTTTTTGAAAGCTTGTTACCTCAAACGTGATCTTTA
>JAMWET010007404.1:0-25000 GCA_024036415.1 Prochilodus magdalenae | reverse complement strand
ACTCACACACACACACACACACACCATCAAACTCACACACACACTATTAAACTCACACACACACACACTATCAAACTCACACACACACGCACACACACACTATCAAACTCACACACGCACACACACACTATCAAACTCACACACACACACACACACTATCAAACTCACACAGACATACACAATCTTACACACACACACACACACACACACATATATACACACACTATCATACACACACAGACACACTATCAAACTCACACACACACTCTCTCTCTTAAACTCACACACACTCACACATGCGCTCTCACTCACACACACACTCACTGCAGGAACATCTCCTCACACGCCGGCCTGGAGATACCGCTGCACCCAGGAGAATTTGTGGGGCTGCAAGGCTTGATTAATTAATGATGAGGGATGGGGGTGTGTGTGTGTGTGTGTGGTGGGCGGAGTGCAGAGGTGATTAATTAGTCATTAGGTAGGGGGTAGAAAGTCTCATTATCCGAAAATCAAATCAGCGTTCCTATAACTCAGACACACCCTTACCCGAGTGTTCAGTAGCCCCACACCTGCGGAGCTTCCAGGCCTTTCAGTAATCACGCCGGTACAGTGTTTTAATAGCTGTTCGGAAAGCCGCACTTAACACCGCCACTGGTGGTCTTCCTCATCAGACAGCACGGAGAGGAGATGAAACAGCCCTGCAGACATTTCTGCTGAATGTGCGGTTCACGTGCAGCCCCGTTATAAATCACATGCGTTCTGTGCATTTATGTTATACGGTTCGGTTAATTAAGGTACACTGTACCGCCAAGCCTGTGTGGTCACATAAGCGTTACGGCCATATAAGCTTCTCTAAAATCCCTTACCAAAACCATGGGGAAGTAAACGCAGTCAGCCCCTCTGTAGCTGGGTCCGCCGCCACTCTTCCGGGAAGGCATGGCACAGGATAATGGAATTTGAATGGCACTGGTGCCATTCAGTCAAGAGAGCATATGTGAGGTCAGGCACTGTTGTTGGACCTCCTCCTACTTCAGGATGAAGCCCACCTCCTGTATCTTTAATCACTGTCCATTTTATTAGCTCCACTGACCATATAGGGGCACTCTGTATTTCTACAGGTACAGACTGGAGTCCAGAGGATGTTGATGGTTGTCATATTGCTGACATTTGTTTATTACTGGTATTGGAAATTTGCAGCCATACTCAGAACCCCATTAAAAGGTGTACTGTCTCTTTAAGACGACCCAAGAAATGGGAGTAGGAGCCCAGTTGGCCTGTGCAGTAGAGGACGTTTATGCTGTCGTTTTATAAACTGGCTTTTCTTTATTTAGCTTTAGCCTCCAGACTCCGGAACCCGCTTCTCTTTAAAGGAGCCGTTTCCTGTGGCTGCTGTTACCATCACAGTCGGCTATAAAGGCGAGACCCTCCCGCTAGGACCCAGGAGGCTGAGCTTTGTGTTCAGAAAGCATGACAGCTGAACACCCCTCAAGGCTGAAAATGGTAGGCATGCCCAGATCGGTACTGGACCCAAAGTAGATCAAAGGAGTACCCAACTCTACCTCGGGTAAGTCAGTATTCCCAGGAGTTGGAGTTGGTTACTCGTCTGATCTACTTTGGGTCCAATGCTGGACCTGGGCATGCCTAATATTTTCCAAAGTAGATCAGTATTCCCAGGAGTTAAATCGTCCCAGACCAGACCATGTTTTTTGGGGGGTCTGTGATTAAAATGGGCACATCCTTCACTTCACTCCTAAATGTCGCATCAGCTTTCAAGCTGTGCCATAGTTTATCCTGGTCAGTCTGTTTGCACAGCCAGATACAGTTCCTGTTTGGGAGCAGTTGTGAGCTGGAGGTTAGGGTTTGAATCCCTGAACCAGCTAAAGTGCCCTTGAACAAGGCACCTAACCCCCAAGTGCTCCCTAGATGCCTGGATAGGGCTGCTCACTGCTCTGGGCAAGTGCCCTGTAGTGTGTGCGGGTGTGGGTGTTTGACGTCACGGGAGGCTTAAATGGGGTACACAGCTGATTGTGTGTGTGCAGGCACAATTGGCACATAAGTTATAAGATCCAATCAGAGAAGGGAATGACTGAGAGAGACGGGGAGTTGATAGTGTAGTCCTGTGCCATAGCAACAGGACTCAACCGATGGGGGCTTCCAAGCTTTGTGCAGGCCTCATCTTTGGCTGAACTTCTTGATTGACAATTAACCGCACGTGGATGACTCCAGTATGAAAGGTGGGCTTGTAGCTTGTAAAGGTACGACCCCATGATCTGTGCTGAAGCAAGATGGTTGCTAATCTCAAATCATGAAGAAAGCTCTTGTATCTTCCAACACTGACCTTAGCATAAGCAGTGCCAGACGTGGCCCCTATAAGAAGTTAATGGCGGGTTAATTGTAGGGCAGATTCTGGAACAGAGACCCTCCCCAAGGAGTGCCGGTGGCCAGCTGTGTTTATGAGAGCCACTTCCCCACAGAATGGCCTCAGATCACAGCTGTAATTAGACATGGAGGAACGTTCCATTTGCAGCCTAAAGTCACCGTGCTCAGTGCCTGGCTCCTCCTAGAGGGATATAAAGACCCCCCAGCGTTGGGCAGTGGAGCAGTGGAAGTGCTTTCTATCTCTGTGCAAATTACTACAGCGCTCTAAATCCCATTACTGCAACAGTGGGAAGCTCTTTATGAAAGACTCGGACGGCTTTTTATATTAAACCTTTTTTATTGGGCTAAAAGTTTGTTATTGGGAAGAATTTGGGAAGGAAAGTGGGAACGAGGCTATACCGCAATGGGGCGGCACTTTATAGGCAGGGTGGGCCGGAAAAGAGAGAAGGCTGAAAGATTTGCCTGACAGCAGGTAGCCTATAGCCCAAGAGGGAATTCATGTACCATCATGCATTACTAATATATATATATATAAAGCGAGTTATTAGGGATATTAACCGAGATTATAAAAATGGAAAACAATGAATCATTAATACAGAACAGTGAAGTTTTTAATGGCGCTAATGTTACTTTATCTAACGCCTTGTTTCTCCACTGCGAGTCACACCGGAACCAAGGACGTATCCTGGCTTGTATCGGCTCTATGGCAGCATGTCGGCTGGGATGGGTTTAAGTCGTAGTGTGTTTTGTTCATATGTCTGCTGGGATGTTGAGATGTTCGGTATGTTCAGTCTGCAGTTCAGTGAAGACCATGAAGAAAATGCATCCCAGACAGCGCAGTCGTTCTGGCCCAAAACCTGGCCCGAACCTGGCCCGAACCTGGCCCGAAACCTGGCCCGAAACCTGGCCCGAAACCTGGCCCGAAACCTGGCCCGATCCTGGCCCGATCCTGGCCCAAAACCTGGCCCAAAACCTGGCCCAAAACCTGGCCCAAAACCTGGCCCAAACCTGGCCCACATTCCCTGATTTTTATCTGGCCCACTTGCCAGATGGGTTGACAGCACTCGGATGGACGGCTCTCGACGGAGAGATGTGGGGCTCTTGCGCACCACTGCAGGACCACACATCAGCCAACAGCAGGCAACTCCCGTATCTGTGCCAGAAGTGGACCAGAACTGTTTTGGGACAGTTGGGCCAAATGCATCTTGTGGATATGAGCCAACTTCGCCAGCAGTGCCATATCACATTCGCCCAGATTGCTATCTGGGATTTTAGATTATGCTGTGTGAAAAGGTTTTCTGTTTCTTCATCTTCGTAGCTTTCTTCTTCTTCTGATTCTTTGTTTTCTTCTTCTTCGTCGTCTTCATCTTCATCATCGTCTTTGCTTTCTTCGTCTTCGCTTTCTTCTCTTTCCTTTTTTTTCTTTGCCTTCTTCTTCTTCTTCTTCTTCTTTGTTTTCTTCTTCGTCTTCACCTTCTCCTTTGTCTTCTTCGCTTTCATCGTCTTCTTCACCTTCACTTTCGTCTTCTTCGCCTTCTACTTCTTTGCTTCTTCTTCTTCGCTTTCTGCTTCTTCGGATTCTTTGTGTTCTTCTTTGTCTTCTTCGTCTCTTTCTTCTTCTTCTCTTTCATTTTCTTCTTTGCCTTCTTCTTCTTCTTCTTCTTCTACTTCTTTGCTTCTTCTTCTTCTTCTACTTCTTTGCTTCTTCTTCTTCTTCTCGTTCTGCTTCTTCGGATTCTTTGTGTTCTTCTTCGCCTTCTTCATCTTCTTCATCGTCTTTGGTTTATTTGTCTTCGCTTTCTTCTCTTTCATTTTCTTCTTTGCCTCCTTCTTCTTCTGCTTCTTCTTCTTCGGATTCTTTGTGTTCTTTTTTGCCTTCTTCATCTTTGCTTTATTCGTCTTCACATTCTTCTCCTTATTTGTCTTCTTCTTTGCTTCTTCTTCTCTTTCTTCTTCTTCTCTGTCATTTTCTTTACCTTCTTCATCGCCTTCTTTGTTTTCTTCTTCGTCTTCACCTTCTCCTTTGTCTTCTTCGCTTTCATCATCTTCTTCGCCTTCTTCTTCTTCGTCTTCTTTGCTTTCTTCTTTTTTTTCACCTTCTTTGCTTTCTTCTTCACTTTCTTCTTCGGATTCTGTGTGTTCTTTGCTTTCTTCTTTGCCTTCTTTGCCTTCTTCGCTTTCGTCTTCTTCGTCTTCTTGTTTTTCACCTTCTTCTTCTTAGTCGTCTTCTTCACCTTCTGTCTTTTTCGGCTTCCTTTTGTCGTTTTCGTCGCCGACATTGTCTTCTTCTACTTTAACATCTTCTTTGACCAAAGTTGTGTTTTTGAACATGTCGGTCTGCACTGTAAGTCTGCTTAGCATTTCAGTCTGTTAGCATCAGCGGGTGTACCGGACGTCTAAAGGGCCGAGTGCAGAGGGACCTTCTCGTAAGTTTGATAGTACTAAATGAACACTGCTGATTTCAGCACTCTGTGAACTTCTGGACATGTGACGTGTGTATGTGGGATGCATGACCACAGAAGACAAAGCGGTACGTGTGTGTTTGCAGGCAGTTTGGCAGGCAGATGTTCATTAGTGTGTTGTGTGGCAGTGGCACATTCTGACATCCTCACAGTCTCTCTAATTAATCGCCCTCAAACACACACTCGCAGCGGGAGTGCTGCTGGCAGGCACGGGCGCGTGGGTGAGCAGGTAGGTGGATGTTTGGTATGTGATTGTCTTTCGGAAACACGCTGTCCCACACCTGACATCTTAATACACACACTCGTGCACAGAAGTGTGTTCTGATCAAGCTGCCCGTGTCCCCGTATGAACGTACAGTCGTCCTCAAAAGAATTTTAGAAGTGTGGAATTGCAGTGCCGGATGGAAGATGAAGGTTCCCAGGAACAATACATGATCATACAACCCACACTCTTTTTCCAGTCGATACCCAAGTGTTCCCAGTACAACCCAAACTTCTCCCAGTACCTCCCAAATCCCTACCAGTACAACCCAAACTTCTCCCAGTACCTCCCAAATCCCTACCAGTACAACCCACACTTCTCCCAGTACCTCCCGAAACCCTACCAGTACAACCCACACTTCTCCCACTACAACCCAAATCCCTACCAGTAGAACCCAAACTTCTCCCAGTACCTCCCAAATCCCACCCAGTACAACCCACACTTCTTCCAGTACCTCCCAAATCCCACCCAGTACAACCCAAACCTTTTCCAGTCAATATGAAACTGTTCCCATTACAACCCAAACTTCTCCCAGTACAACCCAAACCCCACCCAGTACAACCCACATTCCTTCCAGTACAACACACACTTTTGCCAGTCAATCCCAAATTGGTCCCAGTGCAACGAAAAGCCCACCCAGTACAACCCACACTTTTTTTTTCCAGTCGATACACAAGTGTTCCCATTACAACCCAAACTTCTCCCAGTACCTCCCGAAACCCTACCAGTACAACCCACACTTCTCCCAGTACCTCCCAAAACCCTACCAGTACAACCCACACTTCTTCTAGTACAACCCACACTTCTCCCAGTTGATCCCAAACTGTTCCCATTACAACCCAAACTTCTTCCAGTACAACCCAAACCTCTCCCAGTACAAGCAAAACCTCTCCCGACACAGCCCACACTTCTTCCAATAGATCCCAAATCTTCCCAGTACAACCACAACCTCTCCCAGTACAACCTACTTTTTTCCCAGTACATCCCCAACTCTTCTGCAAGATATAGTTGCTGTTTGGTCATGCGTGTGTGCGAGTGTGTGCGCGTGTGCGAGTGTGTGCGCGTGTGCGAGTGTGTGCGCGTGTGCGAGTGTGTGCGCGTGTGCGAGTGTATGCGCGTGGGCGAGTGTATGCGCGTGTGCGTTTGTCTTAAAGGTAACGAATTGTCATTCTCAGGTGGACCTACACCTGTAATTGGCTAAGCGTGTTTAAGCTCAAGGCTGATGTAGCTTTTGCTTTTCAGTTCTGGCTAAATTAGCAAGTCGTCCTTTTCTAATGAGATCCTGGAGACCCCTCAGAGTGCAGAAAGACAGCGAGTCAGCAATAACACGCGCGCACGCACACACACACACACACACACACACACACTCACACTCACACTCTCACACACTCTCTCACACACACACACACACACACACACACACACACACACACACACAGCAAAATCTCACTGTTCCCAAAATAGGAACTTGCTTGTCAAGAGCATGAACAAACATCCGCTCCAGTGTACACAGATAACACAGATTCACACAGCCACACGATCTGGCTCGCAGCACATAGCTCAGGAAATTACATTTGGGAAGTGGGAGAAACGGTGAGTATAGAAGATGAATGGGTAATTCAGAGATGTATATAAACTCCGCTCCTTCATACAGAAATGATAGCCGTGCTTCTGTATGTAGCACTGTTCAGTGGTGGTGTCGTCAGGCATTAATCATTGGCTGCAGAATAAAAGGCGTCGCCTGGCACAGCGGAAGGAGTCCTTACATTTTACAGCAGCTCAAATAAGAAGCGCACGTGTGTGTGTGTGTGCATCTCTCTCTCCCTCTCTGTCTCTCTCTCTCTCTCTGTCTCTCTCTCTCTCTCTGTCTCTCTCTCTCTCTCTCTCTCCCTCTCTGTCTCTCTCTCTCTCTCCCTCTCTGTCTCTCTCTCTCTCTCTCTGTGTCTCTCTCTCTCTCTCTCTCTCTCTCTCTGTCTCTCTCTCTCTCTCTCTCTCTCCCTCTCTGTCTCTCTCTCTCTCTCTCTGTCTCTCTCTCTCTCTCTGTCTCTCTCTCTCTCTCTCTCTCTCCCTCTCTGTCTCTCTCTCTCTCTCCCTCTCTGTCTCTCTCTCTCTCTCTCTCTCTCTCTCTCTCTCTCTCTCTCTCTCTCTCTCTCTCTGTGTCTCTCTCTCTCTGTGTCTCTCTCTCTCTCTCTCTCTGTCTCTCTCTCTCTCTCTGTGTCTCTCTCTCTCTCTCTCTCTCTCTCTCTCTCTCTCTCTCTCTCTCTCTCTCTCTCTCTCTCTCTCTCTCTCTCTCTCTGTGTACTGCTGGATGTTTCCTTTGCCCTCATTACTTGAAAATCAGTTCTGTAGGAAATGGGAGGACTCGCACATGACTATGACTCATTGCCATGGCAACACACTTTTACAGGTCAGCAGACATCCTTGCTAGCGGTCAGATTCTCTCTCTTGTACAAGTGTACACACACACACACACACACACACACACACACACACACACACACACAAACATAACCACATGCTCAGACCAATGAAGGAACTGTATCTCTCTGATTCAATCTGCCTCCATAAACCCACCACAGGAGCTCCTTGCTGTTGTTTGGTATCAGGTTATGCTAACATAATGTGATTAACACTGATGATGATCAGCGTTACGTTAACCGATTAGATTGTTAATTGTTTGTTGCAGTAGCCGTGTTTCCATTCAGATGTGATGCGTGCATGTGCAAAATTTCAGAAGGAACAAATGAGTTTCCACTACAGCTGTGTGAAGAAATCGTTTTGATCAGGTACATTAATGGCCCCCCTAATGAGGGCTGAAGCGTCTCCCACCCCTACGACGCACCGGACCACAGTAGCTGCACCCAGAAGGAATCATCCAACAGGAATGAAACCTGGTTGGACATGAGACAAGAGGTTGGACATGAAGCTTCATGCTCAGCTGCCCCTGTGGTGTAGGCAGGGAGGGGCCTTATCGCTGTACCTGAATGCCTTTATAAGGTTGTCTTGCTGTACATGCTTTCTGTTCTGACTTTGCAAGCGAAGTATGCCTCAGAGAAGAGTTCGAAAGCAACCAGAGCAGTTGGAAGAGTTCGCATCGTTGAGTGCACCATATTAGCGGTGATGCGGTATGGCACCTTTGTGCACCATACCGGTTATCTGGATACTACCATAGCGCGCTGTTGGCAGCCGTGGGGAGAAGAGGGCATGTACCAGCAACAAGAAGGATCTAGGAGGCCTAGATGAACCACAGAGAGAGAGAACGGATTGTCTGTGTCAGTGTGTATGTCAGTGTCTGTGTGTGTCTGTGTGTGTCAGTGTCCGTGTGTGTGTCTGTCTGTGTGTGTCAGTGTCTGTCTGTGTGTGTCAGTGTGTGTCAGTGTCTGTCTGTGTGTGTCAGTGTCTGTCTGTGTGTGTCAGTGTCTGTGTGTGTCTGTCAGTGTCCGTGTGTCTGTCAGTGTCTGTGTGTGTGTGTCAGTGTCTGTGTGTGTCAGTGTATGTGTGTGTGTCAGTGTCTGTCTGTGTGTGAGTGTCTGTCTGTGTGTGTCAGTGTCTGTCTGTGTGTCAGTGTCTGTCTGTGTGTGAGTGTCTGTCTGTGTGTGTCAGTGTCTGTGTGTGTCTGTCAGTGTCCGTGTGTGTGTCAGTGTCCGTGTGTGTGTGTCAGTGTCTGTGTGTGTCAGTGTATGTGTGTGTGTGTCTGTCTGTGTGTGTCAGTGTCTGTCTGTGTGTGTCAGTGTCTGTGCGTGTGTGTGTGTGTCAGTGTCTGTGCGTGTGTGTGTGTGTCAGTGTCTGTCTGTGTGTGTCAGTGTCTGTCTGTGTGTGTCAGTGTCTGTCTGTGTGTGTCAGTGTCTGTCTGTGTGTGTCAGTGTCTGTCTGTGTGTGTCAGTGTCTGTCTGTGTGTGTCAGTGTCTGTCTGTGTGTGAGTGTCTGTGCGTGTGTGTCAGTGTCTGTGTCAGTGTCTGTGTCAGTGTCTGTGTCAGTGTCTGTGTCAGTGTCCGTGTGTGTGTCAGTGTCCGTGTCCGTGTGTCTTTGTGTGTGTCTGTGTGTGTGTGTGTCTGTGTGTGTGTGTGTGTGTGTGTGTGTGTCTGTCTGTGTGTGTCTGTATGTGTGTGTGTGTGTGTGTGTCAGTTTCAGTGTGTGTGTCAGTTTCAGTGTGTGTGTCAGTTTCAGTGTGTGTGTGTCTGTGTCAGTGTGTGTGTGTGTGTGTGTCTGTGTCTGTGTCTGTGTGTGTGTGCCTGTGTCTCTGTGTGTGTGTGCCTGTGTGTGTCAGTGTGTCTGTGTGTGTGTGTGTGTGTGTGTGTGTCTGTCTGTGTGTGTGTGTCTGTCTGTGTGTGTGTGTGTGTGTGTGTGTGTGTGTCTCTGTCTGTGTGTCTATCTGTGTGTGTGTGTGTGTGTGTGTGTGTGTGTCTGTCAGTGTGTCTGTCAGTGTGTCTGTCAGTGTGTGTGTCAGTGTGTGTGTGTGTGTGTGTCTGTCTGTCTGTCTGTGTGTGTGTGTGTGTCTGTGTATGTGTGTGTGTGTGTGTGTGTGTGTGTGTGTGTCTCTGTGTCTATCTGTGTGTGTGTGTGTGTGTGTCTGTCTGTCTGTGTGTGTGTGTGTGTGTGTGTGTGTGTCTCTTTCTGTGTGTCTATCTGTGTGTGTCAGTGTGTGATGTGACAAGGGAGACATACGTTGCCCACCCTGTATGAACCGTGGGGACCCTGTGTGTCTTTCCAGCAGGAGAGTGAAAGACCTGGTATCACAGTGTTGACCTTTGCGGTACTGATGTCAGTGTTGACTGCATTGTGCCGAGCCTCCGGTCTATCACATTGTCTGTTCCTGTGTGCTTTGAGGCTGTTGACTAATCTAATGGATTAAAGGGCAGATGGGGGTTTCTGTGGGTGTTTGATAAACGTATTGATACGATAAAGATCTTTATGTAAATCTGGCCACACAGGGCTGTACGTACTGGGGCTGTTTATCTCCATCACTGATGGAGATGCGATAGACATTTTGATGCACTGCCAACAATCAGACGCATTTGAAGACACTACTGATGCAGTATGTTGTGATTCATCCCTGTTGCGCTTCAGTCTGATTCAACACAGTATGAGATGGTGCAAAGGAATATGACGCTGTGCAGTTCAGTATGGTGCCGATTCTCATAAATAGCTCATTAACTATAGAAGGGCCTATTAAACTTTACATATTTGTTTCTCTGGTGCGTCAGATCATCTTGTTCGTCCTCTTTCCTTTATGACTTCTAAAGAACACGTAGCCCTTTTACCAGCAGACCTTTTCGCATATTCCTCATCTCTCAGGTACTGCTGCTGGTTATAACCTTAGAAATATGGCTGAACCTGAATATTCCACTGTACGGATATTTGTTCGTTGGTGGTGCTGATCTGCGTTCTTGGATGTTTGGTGACTTAACGTTATCAGTGTGAACATACAGGGGTTGGACAATGAAACTGAAACACCAGTCATTTTAGTGTGGGAGGTCTCATGGCTAAATTGGACCAGCCTGGTGGCCAATCTTCATTAATTGCACATTGCACCAGTAAGAGCAGAGTGTGAAGGTTCAGTTAGCAGGTAAGAGCACAGTTCTGCTCAAAATACTGCAATGCACACAGCATTATGGGAGACATACCAGAGTTCAAAAGAGGACAAACTGTTGGTGCACGTCTTGCTGGCGCATCTGTGACCAAGACAGCAAGTCTTTGTGATGTATCAAGAGCCACGGTATCCAGGGTAATGTCAGCATACCACCAAGAAGGACGAACCTCCACCAGCATCACGTAGTGACCTGGCCACTATCCTGCAAGAAGGATGGCTTAAACTCCCTCTGACCACTGTGCAGGACGCAGTATATGTCATTCCCAAGACCAACTGACGCTGTATTGGCCGCAAAAGGAGGCCCTACACCATACTAATAAATGATTGTGGTCTAAAACCAGGTGTTTCAGTTTCATTGTCCAACCCCTGCCTCGTCAAACTCGGATGGTTAACGATCACCTGACTCGTTCGACTTCCGTTCGAGGACCTCAGCAGGATGGAACTGTAAATGCATATCCAGTATACATCATATTCACCAACTAGTCACTGTTTGAATTCTTGATATGTCTCTCAGTGAGCTGCTTGGTCTGCGCAGGCTCAAAACATGTTCAGCAGACGGGGTATGTTGTGTCTGTGGGCTTGGTTGTTTATGAGAAATGGTCGCCGATAGGGATGCTGGGTTTACCTTCAGGAATCGGGTCTCCAGAAGCACCGAACAGCACTGTAACTATAGAGAGTAGAGGTCCACACTCTACTCTACCCTCTACTGTTTCAGGGCTGTGTGAACAGTGCAGACGCTGATTATCATGGGGAACGTGACTGGACGTGGGAGAACTGACAGGGATGCGAATTTTCGGGATGTGCCCTCAGGTTGCTGGAACTGTAGCTTGTATGGTAGCTTCAATCCTGCTTCATGTAAAGGTTTCATGTAAATGTTTCCGGCTACTCGCTCTCTATTCAGCCGGACCCACGTTTCCATTATGCAGTACATTCAGAGCAGCTGCCCGGGTTCACGTGCCACGGCGACAACACAACCGCGATAGTGCCGCGATCTGACACACTGCCCACCGGTGGCACCTCGACACAACTCATATGGCTCTTATTCAAAACACTGATAATATGATAGTACTGGTACTGGTACTACTCCAGGTACTGGTGGAATCGTAGTGTTGGGTATTGTGACACTTGTGTTTATATACCAACACTAAGACTGTTGGTGTGCTTTGTAAATGTGCAGGTGGCGGGGTTGTCTTATGAGGGTGTGAGTGTCACTTCAGGTTTACCGCTAGCTCTAATTCACACATATATGGCGGCAAAGGTCTCGTCTGTCTTTCTGAAGGTACAGAGTCATGTGGGTGATGTTGAAACAGGTATGAAAACCACACGTCTGTGCGGCTACATCACTCTAATGACGCCGGATGGTTTACAGGCCGATGCATCAGTACAGTGTGAACGAATACATACCTGGTTCTGGATGTTTGGCTTTCGAGCCTAATGGTTAAGTGACTTGATTTTTCAAAGATCGTGTCTGCATTTCTGAGGGTACCATGGATAATGGTGGAACAGGCATGAAAACCGCACATGCATCCGTGTGTCTGCATCACCGGATTGTTTGCTCTTTGGTCTATTAGGAGGGTAGCTGGAACCAAATCCCCACCAAATAGGAGGGTGGCGGTCACCGTCTGCTTCAAATCCGGCACCACTGCTCTGTGTTTGTCTCCCTGCCATGGGCAGCACTGCTTCTGCATCGCTTGGATGGCACCGGATCGTTTCCTAGCCGATGCATCAATGCAGTGCTCAATGAATGGATAGATTCCTGGCTCAGGATGTTGGCTGTTTAGCCTAATAGTGACCTGACTGCTGTGTTGGAGAGCATGGTGCTTTGGGTTTCCTACTGTCTGTGCTCGTAATGTAATGAGGTAATTGGACCCGTTGTTGCGGCTCCAGGGTTGTACTTATTGTGGGAAGTCGCTTCGCAGTAACAGTAAGAAATCAGATTTATTATACAACCCTAGCACCTTATTTCCCACCACTGAATCATCATACAGCCCTGTTAATCAATCATACAGCCCTGTTAATCAATCATACAGTCCCGTTAATCAATCGTACAGCCCCGTTAATCAATCGTACAGCCCCGTTAATCAATCATACAGCCCCGTTAATCAATCGTACAGCCCCGTTAATCAATCGTACAGCCCTGTTAATCAATCGTACAGCCCCGTTAATCAATCGTACAGCCCCGTTAATCAATCGTACAGCCCTGTTAATCAATCACTCAGCCCTGTTAATTAATCATACAGCCCTGTTAATCAATCGTACAGCCCTGTTAATCAATCGTACAGCCCTGTTAATCAATCGTACAGCCCTGTTAATCAATCGTACAGCCCCGTTAATCAATCGTACAGCCCTGTTAATCAATCACTCAGCCCTGTTAATCAATCGTACAGCCCTGTTAATCAATCGTACAGCCCTGTTAATCAATCATACAGCCCCATTAATCAGTCATACAGCCCTGTTAATCAATCACTCAGCCCTGTTAATCAATCACTATCAATCACTCAGCCCTGTTAATCAATCACTCAGCCCTGTTAATCAATCACTCAGCCCTGTTAATCAATCATACAGCCCTGTTACACTCTTTCGTTACATTCGTTTCACTTGTATTCTCTTTTCTTTTTCTCAGTGGCACAGATATAGTCCACATATAAGATCAGACATGTGCAACAAGCAGCCAAAATGATATATTCCTCCCCACGTTTCCTTCTTTGGAGCCTATCACTGACACTTGCCGCATGTAGATGAAGCCCTGAATAAAAAAGAAAAGACGTTCCTGAAAGTATCTCCGGAGGGGAGGAACCAAATACAGCAAACCCACAATCCTGTTGGCTGACCCACAGGAGGAGGGGAGAGGGTGAGAGAAAGAGGGATGGAAGGAGGAAAGGAAAGAGAGAGGGAGGGGAGGATAAAGTGCATTAGTTGGGATGGGGAGCGGGGAGAGCAGCTCACTAATAATAGCACGCGGAGAGAGCACACAGCACACACGGTGCAGAGTTAAGAGGACAGCACTGAATGAATGGACAGCGAGGGAGAGGGAGGGAGAGATTGCGCTCTGTGTAGGTGCAGCGAGAGTGAAAAGTTGAAAGCAGGTCACCTGTGAGAGGAACGGAGAGATGAAGACGATCGCGCGGGACACCCTCCGCGGCGTGACTGACGTGGATGAGTTTGCGAGTGTGGGTGCGTGAGCGCGTGAGCCATGTCCTCCGGTAGCTCCGTCTCTGGCGATGGAGCAGTGTGAGGTCGGCGCTTCCTCAGCTGTCCAGCGGAGCCCCTCTCTGGACAGCGCTGAGTTGGAGTTTTCCCGGGCTGCCCATCGGGGTCAGCGTCTGGCCGTGGGCGCCTTCTACGGCTCACGGGGCTCGGCGGGCCACAGTCAGCCGGTCAGTCCACCGACCCCTGAGGACGCGGTGCAGGCGGACGAAAAGGCAGGGGCGCAGAGCAGAAGGCGCAGGGGAAAGTTTCTGGTGTTTTATCTGGACCTCTCCTTTGTCTTCCTGCTAGAGCTGGAGAAGCTGAGGATGGCTCGTGGGTGCCTGTGCTGCGTCAAATACATGATGTTCCTCTTCAACCTGCTCTTCTGGGTGAGTGACCTTTGGCTCCATCTTGCAGTACACCACATGTACTCACCTTGAGTACACTCAAGTGGTAACTCGCACCTCACACCCTTTATCTACATGTATATACCCACTATGATTAACAGGCTGCCTTTAGGTCTGACCCAGGTGAAGAAGCTCTGGTATAATTGGCTGCCCTGTGTTGTACCTCATTCAGGAAGCAGTCTGGGCTGAACTGTGGTACAAACCGCTGAGCTCAGATTAAAATCCACAGGAGAAGATGAACTTCAGCTGCTTTTTCAGGTGTCTGGATCCTTTGGACGCCGTCATTTCTGCTCTTATAGCTATCTAAAGTGTCTCCTTATCGCTTTAGCGACGAGTCAGTGGGCTGAACTGCTATAGGCTAAAGTACCAGTCTTAAGGAGATTGAATAATTATGGTTACATCACATTAATTGATTACATCATAAGTCTGCTGAATTTAAAACTTATTGTTTTCAGCTTAGTTTGAGTAAATGGGCTATAGGACAATATACTACTACTACTACTGCTACTACTACTAATAATAATAATAATAATAATAATGTTTATTTTTAGAGCACCTTCAATAGCATTGGCAAAGTGCTTTAAAGACAGTTGGCATCAGTAATGGGGGGAATACTACTACCACTACTACTACTAATAATAATATATATATATATATATACATATACACACATACATACTATTTACACTTACCTTGTATGTAGTTTTTGACTGAATGCTGAGTTATGAGATACGATTTTACATGCTTCTTAAACGTGAGCTAGAAGCTGGAATTAAGTTCCAGCAGTTCAGAAGCTCAGTCTTCATGTTCTCTATGTTCATGTATTATTACTATTATAGGACTGTATAGGACTTTATGGGCTATATAGAGTTTGGGGGGTGGGGGTAGGTAGTTCTAATGCTCGTGTATGTGGGTGCACAAGCATTAATTGACCGCACCTACGCTGTGAGGAAATCATCAGATGGATTATATGCAGCCATGGCATTTATTGCATATACAGCATGTTCTCTACTGCTGAATATCAGTGACATCATCTTTAACATCATCTTTAACCAGGGTCAGCGTCTGGGTTAGGTTTCTCCGACATGCTTCGGTGATGTAATCAAGCACCACTAACATTTCCCTCATCTGCAGTTTTGCCACAGACTGCCAATATTGATCCTCTATTAGTAAAGCCCGGATGCCAGGTTTCCTAGCCAGGT
This sequence comes from Prochilodus magdalenae, assembly GCA_024036415.1. Taxonomy (NCBI): domain Eukaryota; kingdom Metazoa; phylum Chordata; class Actinopteri; order Characiformes; family Prochilodontidae; genus Prochilodus; species Prochilodus magdalenae. The sequence continues at coordinate 9,509 of JAMWET010007404.1, read as the reverse complement.
CAAGAAAGCAGACACACACACACACACACACACACACACACACATACTCACTCACACACACACACACACACACAATCAAACACACACACAATCAAACACACACACACACACACACACACACAATCAAACTCTCACACACACACACACACACACACAATCAAACTCTCACACACACACACACACACAATCAAACTCTCACACACACAGACACACACACAATCAAACTCTCACACACACACACACAATCAAACTCACACACACACACAATCAAACTCACACACACACAAACACAATCAAACACACACACACAATCAAACTCACACACACACACACACACAATCAAACACACACACAATCAAACTCACACACACACACATACTCACACACACACACACACACACATACTCACTCACACACACACACACACACACACACACACACACACACAATCAAACACACACACACACACACACACACACAATCAAACTCACACACACACACACACACACAATCAAACTCACACACACACACACACACACACAATCAAACACACACACACACACAATCAAACACACACACAATCAAACTCACACACACACACATACTCACACACACACACACACATACTCACAATCAAACTCACACACACACACACACACACAATCAAGCTCACACACACACACACAATCACAAACACACACACACAATCAAACTCACACACACAATCAAACTCACACACACGCACACAATCAAACTCTCACACACACACACAGCTAAAGCCAGCTTCTCGTTCCCCATTAAGGTGGAATAGGGGATATAAGAACAGTAATCTGGGGTATGAGAAGCGCACTTCAGCAGGAGCAGCTGAAAACAAAATAAAATCAGGTGATCAACTCTCAGCTTCCTCATAACTAGAGCTACTCCAACGTTCTAGAAGAATAGAAATGCCTTCACAGAGGTAGCTCTGGAGCCATGGGTGTAGATACTCGGATGGAGGGCGGTATTATTCTGATGAGCCCCTGTTGACGTGGGTTGGGGAGCCAAATCTGACCAACTAGTTTTCTGATCTGAGCAGCCAAAACACAACTGACTGTGTTGTCATATGTTAGTGTTTGTGGGCTAGTAGGCACTCCGGATACCCAAATGTAAACCATGTGACACTGTGTTCTTTAAAATAGCTCAATTATTCAAATCACACTCCCCAGACAGAAAATGAGTCCCCTCTGTGATGTACTGGGGTGTTATGGGTAGCTCTGTGGAAATGGGTTCTTTGGTTAAGGTGACAGTACAGTGCTGACAACCTGAGCTGCTGGACAACCAGGTTTTGGCTTTTGCTCATTGTCTTACTGAGGAGCACAACATTCCTATCCCGGTATTCCAAAATGACAGTTCTCAAGTTCATAGGGTTGCAGATGTGACTGACTGGCATGATGAACATTCAGGAGCATTCACACATCTGGACCAGCATCGCCGAATCCCCAGATTTGAATCCTCTTAAGGATCTGTAGTACTACCGTGAACAGCCAGTAACACACCAGGGAAGGCATCCACCAAATCGGGCCCGACTGACCAGTTCTTTGATGTGTCTGGACATTGATCTGGCCTACATCCAGAAACTTGTCCAGTACATGCCAAATCCAGTCCCAGCTGTGTTGTGATAATCCATCCCATGCAGCTTGAATATTCTCACACTGATGGTGCGGTAGGGTTGGAGGTGAAGTGACACCGGGCCTTCTGGTCATGTGACGTGTGACAAACTGTCTGCGTGCATCAACTCCTGCATCGTGCAGCCATTGTGGCTGTTGTCAGGGTGTGTATGTCGGGCAGTTTGTTGGTTCCCTCTCTCTCTGTGGTTTGTAAAGGTCTTCCAGATCCTTCAGTTGCGGGCACGTGCCGCTTTCTATCCACTGCTGCCCACAGCGCGCCATGGTAGTGTCCCCATGACTGGTTTGGTGTGCAGTACATTGATAAGGCCATCCCGCTGCCCAGTGCCCTATGATGTGACCCCTCTCTGACTCCTCCGACTACTCAAACTGCTCAGACTCTTGTTTGAGGAATTCGTCTTCTATTCCGGTACAGAGATAAGGCGGGTCCTTGCTTATATCACAGTGTCAAGCCCACCCACCAAGTTTTTCTTTTCTGTCGGTTGATTCCTTTCTTCGATGATGAGTGTACATTATACGTGTGCAGTATTTCTGAGCCCTAGTTTACCCTCGTTCTAACAGCACGTATATTAAATCATTTGGTTGAGGTAGCTACGCTGTTTAGGGGCCTTTGGGGTTCAGAATGGACCCTGATTGTGTGTGAGAGAGAGTGCGTGTGTGTGTGAGAGAGAGTGTGTGTGTGTGTGAGAGAGAGTGTGTGTGTGTGTGTGAGAGAGCGTGTGTGTGTGAGAGAGAGAGTGTGACAGAGAGAGTGTGTGTGAGAGAAAGTGTGTGTGAGAGAGAGTGTGAGAGTATAAGAGAGTGTGAGTGTGAGAGAGAGATTGTGTGTGTGTGAGAGAGCGTGTGTGTGTGTGTGAGAGAGCGTGTGTGTGTGTGTGTGAGAGAGAGAGTGTGTGTGTGTGAGAGAGAGTGTGTGTGAGAGAGAGAGTGTTTGTGAGAGAGTGTGAGAAAGAGAGTGTGACAGAGAGAGTGAGAGTGCGTGTGAGAAAGTGTGAGTGAGAGAGTGTGAGAGAGAGTGTGAGAAAGTGTGAGAGTGCGTGTGAGAAAGTGAGTGTGAGAGAGAGTGAGAGAGAGTGTGTGTGTGAAAAAGAGTGAGTGTGTGTGCGTGCAAGAGTGTGTGTGTGTGTGCGTGCAAGAGTGAGTGTGTGAGAGTGCGAGAGTGTGTGTGTGAGTGTGTGTGAGAGAGAGTGTGTAAGTGTGTGTGTGAGAGAGTGTGTGAGAGAGTGTGTGAGAGAGAGAGAGAGAGAGAGAGAGAGAGAGACAGGAAGTCTCTGGGTGTGAGATTAGAGAAGTTTGAGACGGAGAGCCCAGCCGTTTGATCTGAGACGCTGTTTCCCCACCTCCTGACGGAGTGTGTTTATTTACAGACAGACCAAATTGCAAGCGGAAATCTTCTGTCAGCTAAAATTCCCTCTTGATCCCACAAACCGCTCACCGAGTCTCCACAGACGGAGCTGTCTGTGTCAGAAAGGCTCTCGCGCAGACACGGAGGTGCTTAGAAACCGGGCGGAGAGTCTGGTTGAACAGAAGAACTCCATTAGTGTTAAGGAGATTTGTTTGGGAGCTTCAGAGTTGCTCACCTCGCTCAAAGGATGTGAAGAGGTTTGTCTTTCACCCGTACAGAGAGCGCATCAGTTCATCCCACAAACAGGATTCATTAAGTCAGGATGTCATTTTGCTGACATGTGCAGAGGAGTTGTCCGATTCTCCTTGCACCGTGTCGGTGGCCTAGTTTAACTCTAAGCTCCTGCCTGCAGGTCTCCTGTACTGGCTGTTCTCCTGTACCTGGATTTACAGTTACAGTCTCCTCTTTGAGTTTCATGGGTGAGATTTTGACTGTGGATGAAACTGAGGCAGCTGTCTCCAAGTCAGTGGTGAACGAAGTACACAAACCATGTGCCTGAGTTAAAGTAGAGATCCTCAAGGTAAACTACTCCTCCTTTTAGACCTCCACTGGAGTAACAGTACTAAAGTATGTACCTTCAGATGTACTTTAGAACTGTTACTCTCCATACTTAAGTATGTACCTTCAGATGTACTTAAGTATGGAGAGTAACAGTACTAAAGTATGTAGCTTCAGACGTATTTAAGTATGGAGAGTAACAGTACTAAAGTATGTACCTTCAGATGCACTGAAGTATGGAGAGTAACAGTACTAAAGTATGTACCTTCAGATGTACTTAAGTATGGAGAGTAACAGTACTAAAGTATGTACCTTCAGATGTACTGAAGTATGGAGAGTAACAGTACTAAAGTATGTACCTTCAGATGTACTTAAGTATGGAGAGTAAAAGTACTAAAGTATGTACCTTCAGATGTACTTAAGTATGGAGAGTAACAGTTCTAAAGTATGTAGCTTCAGATGTACTTAAGTATGGAGAGTAACAGTACTAAAGTATGTGCCTTCAGATGTACTGAAGTATGGAGAGTAACAGTACTAAAGTATGTGCCATCAGATGTACTGAAGTATGGAGAGTAACAGTACTAAAGTATGGACCTTCAGATGTGCTTAAGTATGGAGAGTAACAGTACTAAAGTATTTACCTTCAGATGTACTTAAGTATGGAGAGTAACGGTACTAAAGTATTTACCTTCAGATGTACTTAAGTATGGAGAATAACAGTACTAAGGTATGTACCTTCAGATGTACTTAAGTATGGAGAGTAACAGTACTAAAGTATGGACCTTCAGATGTACTTAAATATGGAGAGTAACAGTACTAAAGTATGGACCTTCAGATGTACTTAAGTATGGAGGTAACAGTACTAAAGTATGTACCTTCAGATGTACTTAAGTATGGAGAGTAACAATTCTAAAGTATGTAGCTTCAGATGTACTTAAGTATGGAGAGTAACAGTTCTAAAGTATGTAGCTTCAGATGTACTTAAGTATGGAGAGTAACAGTTCTAAAGTATGTAGCTTCAGATGTACTTAAGTATGGAGAGTAACAGTACTAAAGTATGTACCTTCAGATGCAATTAAGTATGGAGAGTAACAGTACTAAAGTATGTACCTTCAGATGTACTTAAGTATGGAGAGTAACAGTTCTAAAGTATGTAGCTTCAGATGTACTTAAGTATGGAGAGTAACAGTACTAAAGTATGTGCCTTCAGATGTACTGAAGTATGGAGAGTAACAGTACTAAAGTATGTGCCATCAGATGTACTGAAGTATGGAGAGTAACAGTACTAAAGTATGTAGCTTCAGATGTGCTTAAGTATGGAGAGTAACAGTACTAAAGTATTTACCTTCAGATGTACTTAAGTATGGAGAGTAACAGTACTAAAGTATGTACCTTCAGATGTACTTAAGTATGGAGAGTAACAGTACTAAAGTATGTACCTTCAGATGTACTTAAGTATGGAGAGTAACAGTACTAAAGTATTTATCTTCAGATGTACTTAAGTATGGAGAGTAACAGTACTAAAGTATGTACCTTCAGATGTACTTAAATATGGAGAGTAACAGTACTAAAGTATGTACCTTCAGATGTACTTAAGTATGGAGAGTAACAGAACTAAAGTATGGAGAGTAACAGTACTAAAGTATGTACCTTCAGATGTACTTAAGTATGGAGAGTAACAGTACTAAAGTATGTACCTTCAGATGTACTTAAGTATGGAGAGTAACAGTACTAAAGTATGTACCTTCAGATGTACTGAAGTATGGAGAGTAACAGTACTAAAGTATGTACCTTCAGATGATTGGACTTTAAGTATGGAGAGTAACAGTACTAAAGTATGTACCTTCAGATGTACTTAAGTATGGAGGAGTAACAGTAATACCAGTATTGTAACTTCAGATGTACTTAAGTATGGAGAGTAACAGTACTAAAGTATGTAGTACCTTCAGATGGTACTTAAGTATGGAGAGTAACCAGTACTAAAGTATTGTACCTTCAGATGTACCTGAAGTATGGAGAGTAACAGTACCAAAGAATTTCCCTTCAGATGTACTGAAGTATGGAGAGTAACAGTACTAAAGTATGTACCTTCAGATGTACTGAAGTATGGAGAGTAACAGTACTAAAGTATGTACCTTCAGATGTACTGAAGTATGGAGAGTAACGGTACTAAAGTATTTACCTTCAGATGTACTTAAGTATGGAGAATAACAGTACTAAGGTATGTACCTTCAGATGTACTTAAGTATGGAGAGTAACAGTACTAAAGTATGGACCTTCAGATGTACTTAAATATGGAGAGTAACAGTACTAAAGTATGGACCTTCAGATGTACTTAAGTATGGAGGTAACAGTACTAAAGTATGTACCTTCAGATGTACTTAAGTATGGAGAGTAACAATTCTAAAGTATGTAGCTTCAGATGTACTTAAGTATGGAGAGTAACAGTTCTAAAGTATGTAGCTTCAGATGTACTTAAGTATGGAGAGTAACAGTTCTAAAGTATGTAGCTTCAGATGTACTTAAGTATGGAGAGTAACAGTACTAAAGTATGTACCTTCAGATGCAATTAAGTAATGGAGAGTAACAGTACTAAATGTATGTACCTTCCAGATGTACTGAAGTATGGAGAGTAACAGTTCTAAAGGTATGTAGCTTCAGATGTACTTAAAGTATGGAGAGTAACAGTACTAAAGTATGTGCCTTCAGATGTACTGAAGTATGGAGAGTAACATACTAAAGTATGTGCCATCAGATGTACTGAAGTATGGAGAGTAACAGTACTAAGTTATGTACCTTCAGATGTGCTTAAGTATGGAGAGTACAGTACTAAAGTATTTACCTTCAGATGTACTTAAGTATGGAGAGAGTAACAGTACTAAATGTATGTACCTTCAGATGTACTTAAGTATGGAGAGTAAACAGTACTAAAGTATGTACCTTCAGATGTACTTAAGTATGGAGAGTAACAGTACTAAAGTATTTATCTTCAAAAAAAGATGTACTTAAGTATGGAGAGTAACAGTACTAAAGTATGTACCTTCAAGATTTACTTAAATATGGAGAGTAACAGTACTAAAGTATGTACCTTCAGATGTACTTAAGTATGGAGAGTAACAGAACTAAAGTATGGAGAGTAACAGTACTAAAGTATGTACCTTCAGATGTACTTAAGTATGGAGAGTAACAGTACTAAAGTATGTACCTTCAGATGTACTTAAGTATGGAGAGTAACAGTACTAAAGTATGTACCTTCAGATGTACTGAAGTATGGAGAGTAACAGTACTAAAGTATGTACCTTCAGATGTACTTAAGTATGGAGAGTAACAGTACTAAAGTATGTACCTTCAGATGTACTTAAGTATGGAGAGTAACAGTACTAAAGTATGTAACTTCAGATGTACTTAAGTATGGAGAGTAACAGTACTAAAGTATGTACCTTCAGATGTACTTAAGTATGGAGAGTAACAGTACTAAAGTATTTACCTTCAGATGTACTGAAGTATGGAGAGTAACAGTACTAAAGTATGTACCTTCAGATGTACTGAAGTATGGAGAGTAACAGTACTAAAGTATGTACCTTCAGATGTACTGAAGTATGGAGAGTAACAGTACTAAAGTATGTACCTTCAGATGTACTGAAGTATGGAGAGTAATAGGAGCATGGTTTATTACGGCTCTAATGTCCTATTATCATTTCTGGAACAGGACTCTTCATCAGCTCAGTGTAGGTGAAGAGACTCTAGTGTCTCTCCGTCCACCAGTCTTTAATAGAAGCTCATTCATTAGTCTGATACTGACATCTATTTAAATGATCATGGGCACAGAACCCTGAGGGAGAACAGGTTCCATTAGCTAGAACTATAAAATAATAACTTTTGGCAAACAAGTAAAGTTTCGGTTTAGGTTTATTTACAGCTGCAGGTTTAAGTTTAATAATAAATTCTTACTGTACTACTTTACTGTATTACATCCATCGCTCTCTGTTCATAAACTAGCCAAAACAAATGTACTGTAAAAGTAAATAGTGTTTGTATAAATTCAGAAGAAGATACTCGCTAGTACACGTGGACATATTTCTATATTGTGGTCTGTTTACTACGGTGGCCAAGAAAGCCCAACGCACTGCAAGTCAAAAACGCGCTGCAAAGTCTCAAAACACGAGCGTCAAAATGAGACCGCTTACAAACCATTAACCGAACACGCTGCAAAGTCTCAAACGCCCAGCAAACACTGAAACACATGCAGCTTCCAACACACATGCAGAAAGCCTCGGAACGCAACGGAAGTGTTTCCGAGGGACACTGAAAGTGGACAGACCCGTTCGAGAGCGGGCTGCGTGGACCTGGACGTAGAGCCGAGACAGCCCCAGTTCCAGCAGAAGTCTAATCTGTTTATCGCTGAATGTTCAGGCGGGTTATTGGCCGGGTTCTCATGTTTACATTTCTCTACTACCAGGTCCACGCAGCCCGCTCTCGAATGGGTCCGTCCACTTTCAGTGTCCCTCGGAAACACTTCCGTTGTGTTCCGAGGCTTTCTGCATGTGTGTTGGAAGCTGCATGTGTTTCAGTGTTTGCTGGGCGTTTGAGACTTTGCAGCGTGTTCGGTTAATGGTTTGTAAGCGGTCTCATTTTGACGCTCGTGTTTTCAGATCCTGCAGCGTGTTTGGCTAATGCTGTGCAAGTCGTGTCATTTTGATGCTTGTGTTTTGAGACTTTGCAGCGCGATTTTAACTTGCAGTGCGTTGGGCTTTCTCGGCCACCGTTGTTTTACCCACAAAGTCAGGAACAGTATGTTTGATCTGTTCACTGATCCTTTGATGTGTGATGGTCAGTCAGTGTTTGCATTAACCCCATCCTGCCTTACCTGCTTAAGTACAGTAACTAATTACACTTACTTCATTACTGTCCACCACTTCTCCAAGCCTTGCTGCCCATGCAGTCTCGTAAGTCCCTGCCCCAGAAGACTTGGTGCCTCAGAAGACACGACGTGGGGAAGACACCAGCATCTCAGTGCTGCCCGTTTTTCCTAGGCCTGTCTCATTGGTACCTCGATGGGCCTCCAGCAGTCATCAGTTATCAATAGCTCATCTAAATACTTCCATGCAGTGACGGGTGAGTTCACTATTTAGTGTCAACCAGAGGAGGATGGATGGCCCTTCTGCGTGTTGAACTGCGCCTCGGTTCGCTCTCTAGTTCCATATGCCGTGAATCAGCAGGTAATAAATAATGAATGTGGGCACTGGCTAGGTCCCTGGAGGTGGAAACACAGGGACACCGATGACTCCGGTGCCTACGTTGACTGGGGAGCTCGTCCACCGTACTGTCACTTCACGATGGATATTTCAGTCTTTTCATGAATATTCCCATCTTGTTTACCGATACAGATTTATGGCAGTCATTCAGCCATGTGCAGTGAGTCTAGGCCCTCTACACTGCTAGCATAAATGCTAGCCTCGCTAGTTCTTCATGGTTCACCCAGACGGTTCATAGCAGCTGTAGCTAATATGCACTGATGTATCAAAAGTCATGGGGTGGCAGCATGCAGACTGATTATGAAGTGGTGCTGCCTCAGGGGACGGCTTGGGAACGCCCACACCTGTATAAGCTGGGAGGTGTTACATTCCTCGATCCACAGTGTCACATGTGTACCGGGAATAGAAGGCATTACCACCCACAGTGCCACCCATGGGTGCATAATGATTGACTGGCAGTGTCTGGCTAGAACTGGACCCTAGAGAATTGGCAACATGTGCAGTAAGTCATAGTACCAGTTGTTTCAGGCTGATGGTAGGGTTTGTGTGTGGCACAGACCCAATGAAGCCAGGGCCCTGTCAACAAATCGTTGTGCGGGCTGGTGGTGGTTCCATGCTGCTGTGGGGTGTGTTCTCATGGCATGGGTTGGGCCCACTAGTCCAACTAAAAATCATCAGTGATGGTGC